>VZRH01003526.1:1132992-1159559 GCA_013397555.1 Urocynchramus pylzowi
TTTTTTAGTAAGAGGTGTAAAATTTTTCTTCAAGAAACCTTCCAAGAAGTACTTCTTGTGAAGTTTGATTCTTACCTTCAGAGCCCATGGGTGTTGCTTTCATCAGCTACAGAAAAGGAGCCAGTGTGGCTTGGGCCAGGCTTGGCTGTATACAAATGCTGGGTCATTGGCAAGTTTTTCCTGTTAGATTCTCTTGCTCCCACAGAGCTGAGCAGAGCTTAGTGAGGTGCTCCAAGCTGTGCTGCCTTCACCAGGGGAGGAGCTCCCTTGTCTCACTTCTCTTTGCATAGACACCAGTGCAAGATAAGTCCCCTCTCCTGTCACCATCAAAGTGTTGATATCACCTATGGCAGGATGGCAGTAAATAGAAACTCTTCCCTACAATGCCCTGAAAAGCAGCTGCCTTGATCTCTCACAGTATCTTGCTATGTAGCAGCAGTGTCTGCTCAGAAATTTGACCTTTAAGGCAGGAAACCAAACTAAAGTGGGATCTTCTGCTGTTTGAGGCTCCTGTTGCTTTACATGGCATGCTTGCCTTTTTCATTGCAGGTTATAATAAGTAAATTCTAGTGGTGGTATGATGCTAGGGCCTGTAGAAATGTTCAAATCATCTGATAAATACTTGATGAGCCATTGCAGATGCTGATATGGAATATGGGACCTGTTTTGGCTTGTGATAGCATTTCATACAGTCTTGCAGGTCACATCTGGTTGCTGTGCAGCCAACATTCCCTCCTTCAGGGAAGAAGGCGGTAAAAATGCTGCAATAAACAGCATCTAACACTGATTTATACCTTATCAAGAAACATCTGTGCAGCAGGCTTGTACTCAACCATACGAAGCCAGTTACTATTGCAGATGTGACAGAGGCAGAGAGCTCATTTTAATTTCATTGCTCAACATATTTAGCTGTGTAAACAAATCCTAATCTAAATCACTGTTGTGTTATCCAAATAACTTTATTATGAAAACAGTATGCTAGACTTTCTACAAGGCAAAAAAGAATGTGTGCCATTTAGGCATCAGAAAAACCTATGTGGTTGTTTTTAAATCATCATCTACTAAGATCCATAAATACAGCCTAGCCCATTTGATGTTTCTCAGTCTCCTTAATCCTTCACCTTTTCAGAATTCTCAGTGATGGCATGAGGAGGAGGAGGAGGAGGAGGAGGAGAAGGAGGACTTCCCTGAACTGCACTGAGCAGTACTTGTTCTAAGACAGGGCCTGATTGATGCTGTCACACAGGGCAGCAGATAGCGTGGATCTTAATTGATGAAATTGCCTGTGGAGAGAGTACCATAACCTGTGTGCTGTATGAAAGGACTGTCTCTTGGGAAAAAGGGAGAACATCTGTGGTGAAGTAGGTCACAAGATTTCCCTTTTAATTTATTGATTAGTGAGGTTTCCCTTTTCTACTCCCCAAATCTTTCAGTTCTTCTTTGATTCTGATCAGTCAGTTTTGAGAGCATAGAAATCTGGGGAAAACAAGGAGGAGAAAATTGGACATTGAGCCTTTTTCAGTTCAGCCACAGGACATCATGTCTGGCTTTGCAAGGCAGTGTGCATGTTCTAGGATCAGCTCATATCCAGACACTAACATCAGCTGTGTTTGACTCAATGATTTTAGAGCTCTTTTCCAAGCTAAACAATTTTGTGATTCTCTGTCTGGATTGCACTCCAGTGAGCACAGGCTTCCTGCAACAGCCAGGTCTTGGTGGAGTAGTGTTATCCTTCAAAACCTTAAAAGTTAATCTCACAAGCTAATAGGATAAGGGAGAAATTGAAAGCTTTCCCTGAAGGTGACTTGACACCATGGAATCATCTTCTGGAGTACAGGTTTTCATAGGAGCAACTTTCAGGTAAAACTGTAAACCATTGAGATTAAAAACCGAACAGCCTCTTCAGGAGCAAGCATGATTCAGTCATAGAAAGGTCTGTAAAATCATATGGGCTGGCTGTGAGCATAGTATAAATACTTGGCTATGGTATGTATTAGCTTAGGTAAGGCTTTTGTCATATATGTTCTAGGATTAATCCACTCTGAAGACCTATTGTTCTGGCAAGGATTCACCACAAGTGGCAAAGCAGACCTCAGATCAAAAGGCATCAGTGTTGCACTTTTATGCTCCTGTCCTCTGGAAAATATGATCTTAATACTGGGAAATTTTACTGGGAAATTTGCTATGGATAGTAGTAAACTCACAAACCGTGTGATCCCTTGTGGGTGCCGACAGAGAGTCCCAAAGAATCCCAAGGCTGTAAAAGCCATGATTTATTTTACTGCTGGTCAGAGACACAGGATGCCAACAGGACCTCAGAGACTGGACTGATCCTGGTGGGAGTGTGAGTGAGGAAGGTCCTTGGGACAGTCAGTCCCTGACCAACTCTGTCAAAGAAAGGGCTTCCCTCTGCTGTCACTTGGCTTTTCTCAAGACATAGTACAAAGGTAGGTGAACTGGCTTGAAGACCAAGAGCAACATCACTGCCAAGGTAAGATCCCTTGCTGGTCTCTGCTACCCTATAGTCTGTCTCATGAATATCCCCCAGCCTTGGATGAGCTCCATGTCTAGTGAAGGGGGATGAGTTCCCAAACATCCAAGTGATACCATGCCCTGCGGAAATATTAAGGGAAGCAGCATTTAAGTAATTAATGGGCATGCTGACTGACTAGTTGCAGGCACAATACACTGCTTCTTGTTTTTATCAGCTCCTTGTGTTTGTTTTTGTGTGCCTCTGGGTTTTATATCAACATCCTTTGGTAAAAGAGGGAAAAGTCAATTGTAGCAAAAGAAGCTACAGGAGTACTGGCTGGGCATCTGTGTGACTGAACAGTATGTACTGTTTGAATATTGTGGGTGCTGGTTTTCTTCCTAGATGCCATTGGTTTTCAAGCTAAATGTGATTCCTGAAAGACCAAAGATTTAGTTTTAGCACCTAGTTTGGGATCTTTCCAGTAAAAGGTAGCAGATTTATGGTGCACTAACTCTTACCTGGTTCTGATGTTCTTTTTAAAGGTGCTGCAATGGAAAGATGGTGTGATCTAGACAGGCAGGAAATGGCTCTATGTTTTTACCCTTGAGAGTGCAGTCACCTCTGCCATGGTATTGCCAGGCATGATCAAACAGTTGCACAACTCTGAAATCAGTTTTCTGATGATCATTATTGCCCTTCCACTGAGAGTGTTACTGCTGTCCCTTCTGCAGCTGGTGGCTGTACTGCAGCATTGAATTTACTGACTTCTTACTCTGCACCTGTATTGAGTTTCTCAACTACTGACATATTGGTCTCAGCCCTTGAATAATTTCATGTATGGATTAACTTAAAAAAAAAAAAAAGGAAAAAAATGTTGTGGGCTTTTCGTGTGTTTGGTAGTTTTTATCTGCAGTGATTGGTGCATTTCAACTGTCCCAGGAAATCTCACAGTCAAGACAGGGCTCTTTGGTAGTTCATTGAAGTAAACACAGGGAGTCTTGCCCTGAAAACAGAACTATGTCTGGCTCATTGAGTTCGTATTTCTGCAAAACTAAAGAACTTTGTCTTCATTGTGGGTTGACTGAAGGTTGACTGGTGCTCTTGAGTTAAGCCAGGGTCAGAAAGCACTCAGTGTTGCCACCCCCACCCCAAACACAGACAGAAGCAATTTTATGCACAAGGACATTCTGTCCGATTCAGTGTGAGCATATAAAATTATTGTTCTGGGTATTTCAGGCTTGCTAGTTAGTCAGCTATCTCCATCGGAATTGTTATCATCTGGGAGAGAAAATGGCTTTGTACTTCAGCTCTGAAATAAGTAGCCATATTTTTAAAGCTCAGAGCTCTCTTCAGCTACTGTCTGCTGTGTGTCTTTGCTCAGAGATGACTGTTTCTGTAAAACAGATTTGCTTTCTGTGTAGAACAGGCCGTATTGACTAATTACACATCCTGATCAAATTTTAAGATATGTGAGCATTGTCTCTGAAGGGCCACCAAAACTGAAGCAGTCTTGTGATGACCTTGAACAAATTTGTAGGGGACACAAGAAACCAGTCATTGGTACTTGCTACCTGCTTTTAAAAGTTGGTACTACCACACCAGAATTTTAAGCTGAGTTATCTCAGAGGGGACAACTGCAGTTCAACACAGAGCATGGACATATGCTGGGTGAAGGCACTGACTTCTCCAGAATGTGTTGTATAAGGTTTGATCATCATTAACATCTGATGCATGCAAATGTTTGGCAGTTTTCATGCTTTTGTGCTTTTGTCAGATGGCCTCTGTTACTCTGTTTATGCCCACTGTTAACTAAGTAGAGTCTGGTTTATTCTGCCTTTTTTGCTTGGACTTCTGACACGACCTTGCTTTCTCATTTCAGTTTTGCTTACTTTCACATAGAGTTCCTGCTGTTGAAATTTGGTGTAACTTTGGTGAAGAAACAGTGCCAGGCTGCAGACAGGGAGATTTATTATGCCACAACCTAAAGCCTGTGCTCCTGCACCACATTACTGCAGGGTCTCTCTGTTCTCACCCTCTGGATGCAGGTGATTAACACGTGGTCCAGGGAATTGCACCTCTGCCTGCTCAGTAATTTGCTGGGCAGCGCTGCAGTCATCTGGAGCAGCTGCCACTTCAATGGGCAGTAGATTGTTCTCTTTTTATTTTAGTGCCTGCAGCTTCACCGTGTGCCACGGCCAGACGCGCGGTGTTGGCGTTTGCTGCAGCAAAGCCTCAGTTAGCTGCATCTCGCAGTGTGCTGCCTGTGCAGCCGATTTTCAGCAGAATCCCTGCGTGCATGTAAGTGCTTGTTCCCATCTCCATCCACAGATGGGAGGTACATCAAGGCCAGGGGTCAGGACTAAAAACTTACTAGACTCCAACAGGTACAATTAATTGCTTGTGGGATTTCAACAATGTCTGTATAGGATGGAAAGTCCAAACTTGAGGAATCTGTCCAAATGTCACTTGAAAGATTTTGTAACCCAGCACTCGGTGGCCGTGGTGACACCAGTGTCATTCTAGGGGAGGGGAACAGGTTTAGGGAGTGACCACAGGGTAACTGAGAAGCAAGGCACTCATGTCCTGGTCTCAAAGTGCTGAACTGTCCTCCCTACCACCATGCTCCAGGGAGGCACGGATGGGATTTTGGCTGCCTGCCTTTGCATAGGCACATAGTAAATAATTAACATGCACAGCCAGGCTTTTTGGTCATCAGTTATTGCTGCAACTGATGATTAATTCAAGGAATTATGGATTCTCATGCCAAATCTTTGCTCATTGGTGGTAGAGAAACTAATAATCATTCACAGGGTCATTGTTGACAGATCTCAGTATAGGAAGTGAATAAAACATGTGGGAATGGAAGTGTAGGTCTGTAGATTTGTTTGTGTCTTCCAGATCATGAGGGGAGTGACTGACAAACTCAAGTCAAAAGTCTAACTCGTACCCACACCAAGGCCCCTCTTGTTGGGTGTTCACATACTTGGTGTTGCTTTCAGGAGGAACAGGGCCATCTGGGATCACCCAACAGCTCTCCAGAGATGTCTGCTCAGTGTCCACAGAAATCTCTTGCCTGGACACTGGAGATTCTGAGCACACATTGTGCCTTGCACAGCAATGCAGTTGGAGCCTGATTGCCTTAAAACTTCTGTCCTATGCTCACAGTACACATAAGCTTACATCCCTGGACCCTGCCCTGAAGCACTTCCTTTCTTTGGCAATCTCCTAAATTCTGATGAATCTCCTTCCCATGACTCCAGACCTCAGCTCTTCTCCCCTTTCTACCACAATGCCCCAGTCAGTGCCTGCTGCATTGCCAGAAGCTTGCTCAGAAGGTTTTCACTCTGGGGCCAAGAAAAGACAGATCGATGCTCCCTGAGTATGTGTGTTAATGCTTGGGTGTCTCCTGTCAGCTGCTGTTTTTCCCAAAGTTTGCCAGAACATCATGCCTCAGAGACCCTCACTTGAAGTCCAGCATGGATGTGTTTGGATTCAGCAGTCAGTGAAGGCCACTTGCAGTGGAAGCCCAAATCCCATCTCCATTGCACACAGCCTTGCTGCCTTAAGCAAGGAGACAGTGAAACAGCAGGCCTGCAAGGAAGGCATAATTAAGTGTATCCTGACTGAAAGTTCAGGTGTATTAGTAAGAACATGATGCCCAGCATGGTCCCTTGCATGTACTTCCAGAAAATGATTACAAATATATTTTGATAAGTAATAACAGTAGCCTTCTCTGTGTTTACAAGCTGCTGTTATTGTACTGTATACCCTGCATAATTTTCCTTTCCACTTGTTAGAAACAGAAAAAATTGAATTTGATTAAGAATTAAATTATTTCCTGATGTTCCTGGTCTTGCAGCATTACTTCTTGTGTTTGAACAAGGAGATCAGCCAGCTTTGCTTAGAACATTTTTAGTACCTTACCATGTTATGCTATTTGTATGTGAAATACGAAATCAGAGTGGGTTATGCGAGTCTCATTTCTGTGCTGTGGACACACAAGCAGGATTGTTGTTCCCTATTTTCTGTCTGATTAGAGATTTTTCTCTCTGCTGCTTTGTCCCAATACACAGAAATCACCTTTTTCCTAGAAAAATTCAATACTTTCTGGTGCCTCATGCTGTCAGAGAGCCAGCACTCTTCTGAGCACTCTCCCTTCAAAGATCTATCAAATTTTGGGCAGAGAACTCCCTTTCCCACTTGAGACTTTTTTTCAGCCTGAAAGACTTTCTGGCATCTGTTTTATGCTCCTGTGAAACACCTGCTGCTGGTGACAATGCAGGTCTTTTTCCACCTCCAGGGAAGAAAGGTGACTTAACAGAAAGGCCAACTTTATAAAAGACATTTGAATTACTTAAATGTCCTGCCATAATGACCAAAAAAAAAAAAATCTAGCCTGTTAAAAATCATGCACAGAAGTCAGTTTTGGTCTTTACTAGAGAGCAGGTTTGTGCAGTGGTAGCATTTCTATATCAGTGCAGCTTGTGAGGCTCCAACAGGGGACAGCTTTTCCACTGAAGGCTCTATTATTCATGTTTGGAAAATTGCTTGGTAGTTTTATGACTTCTTTTCTGTTTGGACACACATCTGGGGTCATTGACTGTGCCTTCTCTGCTTGTTCCCTAACACATTCTGTGCCTGGTGCTCTGGCTCTGCCTAGGATGGGGCAAAGAGGGGAGAGTGGCTCTTAACTGACAGGGTCCATTGATTGCTATCACTTCCTCTGGGCTTTGAAGGAAGTCAGCTGGAAGAATGTTTCTCTTTGCACTGATACTCCAGTGGAGACATGGTTAGCAGGAAGAAAAGTAGTGATATTTCTCAGAGGGAAGTAGATGTGAGATGATCCATGTGGGAGAGTTGGCCTTGCATTCAGACAGCAACTGCTCCATGCTGGCAGGGGAAGGGTCATTTTTTCAGTGTAGATGCAGTCATGTCCACTGGCCATGTCCATCTGGAAAGCACCTGTACAGTCCATATGTTGAGCTAAACACTGGGATCACCATGGCAGGCCATGGTGATGCCAGCAGCTTTCCTACATGGCCATCGACTTACTTTGTACGTAAAACCAGAGTATGATGTATGGGACTGTCCAAAAAACACTCTGGAAAAGCACACCCTGTAAATGGGGTAGAGTAGGCTTGTTATTAAACCCTCCCACTCAGTGGCAGATCTAAAAAGGAGGGACAAATCTCTCCATAAATGGAGGATGTTTTCTTAATCGTGACTGTAACCCTGACCTTTCCTACAAGATCTTATAGATCTTGAAACATTTTTCCAATGGAGATCAAACAATATGCTTTTATCAGACACATGAACTGAAGGCTGGAGAGACTGGAGGGTTTGCCTTGTCTCACAGATTCTTGATGCAGTACCTGAGTCCCATTCTGTAGGTGGCATATGCCCTCAGGAATGAGGGAAGGAGGAGGACCTTGGTGCTTTACCTGATCCTTACAGCACTGGATTAGGATCAGGCCCCACTTCTCTGCTTCTCTGCATTGCAGAGGCTTTTAATGCATTACACTGGAAGCTTTCTCCACCAAAATCCCACCAGAAGTGTTACAGTGACTGAGAGACAAGGGATGAAAGAAAGAAACTTTTAGGCAACGAGGGTTACAAGGCATCTAATTTTCCCAATACTTCCATTCTTTTATTTTCAAAGCACATGTTGAGTGAGGCTGAGGAAACAACTGGCAGCACATTCACAGCATTGTGGTCCTGTGTGTATGTGTCTTCTGCAAGGATCTCAGTCTGGTGTGTGTACTGAAGTTGTGTCAGGAGCTACACAGTTTCTGCCTGGGGATTTAGCATGGCTGGTCTGCCAGAAGATGTAATTTCCCCTATCAAGAGCTCTTGGGCACCTTGGATCTGCTGTAAGGAAGGGGATGAAATGCTTAGTGGTAAGGCTTAGCCCTGCTGGGCATCTCTCTGGATATGAGAGTGCAGAGAACAGCAGTGTTCACATTGGGGTGCCACAAGAGCTGATTCACAGGGTGGTGTCTGAAACACACTTCCTCTTGTGAAAGGCTGGCAAGTGTAGGTGAAAGCATTTCATCAAGTTATCAAATAACATTTTGTTCTTGTCTCCATATGATGAGCATAGCTTGGCAGTCCAGGCTCTTACATACAAGATTATAGATGCAGGAGCTCTCAATGCATTATTTTTCTTGCATTAACTTATTCTGTTTCCCCTTGTGCCCATGTGAACTTCTGTCATTCGTGTCCTGTGATAAGAAGCTGAGTTTAGCTAAGTTATGTTAAAAAGAACATATGCTTTGGGTTGGTTTGAACCTGTCATCTAGCTTTGCCTGCTGTCCCGCCTCCCAAAATATCCAGCACAGTCAACACCAGGTCCCTGGTAACCAGAGAGGTACTGACAAATCTGGGAAGTTTTTGGAGAAGAGTGACAGAGTTGATCAGGAGAGGTGGAGGCACAGGTAGATGAGTTCAGATATAAACTGATGCAGAGCCCAGCTCAGGAATGACTAACAAATGTGTGGTTTGTGAGACATGTAGCGCTCTGATGAGCACGAACACCCTCCCACTCTCCTGAGCATGAGAGCAGAATTCTTGGTGTGACACGCAGGGATATAACAAGGGCTAATAGTGTGACAGTCAGACTGAAAGTAAGGTAAAATTTCCTGACAGTGAGATGTATTTTGCTGTGAAACAGCCTCCCAAGGGAAAGGGCAGGAGCCCAACTGCTTTGTCTTTTTTAAAGCCAAACTGGACAAAGCATTAGGAAAGGTAATTCAGGGAGCAAGTGTAAATTGGCTGGAGGACGGAGTGGTGATCTAATAGATCCTTTCCATTTCTAGCTCCTAGGATATAATGCTCTCTGTAATGAATTTTTGACTGGTTTTAAGCTTAGGGGGTAACAGGGAAATAAAACTGAGGAAAAATATTAACAATAAGAACTAAAAAACCAAACTATAGAGTTTGTCTAATAGTCACGGAAAGTGCCAGATTGAGAGTTCCTTAGGTTAATGGCATTATTCAAAAATAGCTTTGCAAATGGGAAAGTGAAAATTGTTACATAGGTAATGATTATGGTAATGACATATTTTTAAAGAGTCCTGGTAGTTCCAAGTATCCAAGAGCACATCCCAGATTTGGGGGTGTGCACATGTGATTCACGCGATGGGAAATTGCTGTAGCTGACACTGAAATGCAGCAACCACTGCACTAAAACAACCTGTTTTCATGGCAGCAGCTTAAGATGGGGTATAAAGTATAACTTCTGCAACAGAAACTGTAGAATAATTGTCTTGGTTTGGCAGAGTTTCATTAACTGATGAATTATCTAGGCAGGAGTTTCTTTTGCAACTGCCTTTCCCCATGTCTTTGTTTTAAAGCAGCAGGATCTGGCAATATTGACCAGACTTCCCTGGTTCCTTTTGGGTGGGCAGGGAGAAGTCTGCCAAACTAGTATGACCCTGAGCTGAGACATGCTGGACTGGCCTCCTTGTGCAGTTTTTATCTCCTTCTTGAGGGTCCTGACTGCAGCCTCTAAATTCCTGGAGAACAAGGGCAATCTACTTTGTTTTAGCAAAGACAAGAAGGGAGCCCTTTTCAAAAAATACAAAAATACAAAATAGTTTGGTTTTTGTATGGAACCAGAACAGGCAGATTGGAAAAGCTGAATATATATTATTAACTGGTTTTAATATTGTAATTTTAAACTGAAACGTGTTGGTTGTCATTCACATAGGGAACAACTATTTTTCCTTTTTTTTAAATAGGTAGTCACAATTCTGAAAGAAAATGGCCAAAATACATGTTCTGCATTGTTTATTGTTCATGAAATTAAACTTTCTTAGACAACAGCCTTGAGGAGTCATTTGAAAGAGGAAGGAAATGAGCCAGGCAAGAACTTGCATGTTGAACATGTCATCTTTCTGGAGCCACATGCTCACCATGGAACTGACTCACATGGCATTAAAAATTGTTTGTTCTCATTTACATGATCTGCAAGACTGTGTTTAATGTAATATGTGTTAGCTGCACAATTAGTCAAATGCTATCCATTTGTTAATGAAGGGAGAAAATATTCCTGTATAAAATGCCATTGACTACTGAGTAGATTGGGTACTGTACAGTTTGTCTACCTCTATATTTTAGACAGATTTACCAATATTTAAGATTTTTTTTTCAACAGTCACTACAGATTTAGTTCTTTTGTTTGTTAGCTAGTCATGCAAAAATCAGTGAAAATTTTCCTTTTAATGTTTATTATTCATAGGGGTTGTTTGGAGCTAGAGTTCTCACTTTATCCATCAGAAATTTTAGTGTTTCATCAAAAAACCCCATAACTTCTGGCCTGAGATAAAATCCTGCTGCTCTCCTGCTTCCAAAATAACAGAGCCAAAAAAATATTTATTTATAAACAACTGATGTGACAGTCTTCAGCTTACAGCTACTGTAAATCTTCATGATCTGGGTTTCCCAGGGCTTGCAGGTTCTTAGTGTTAAGGCAGCTGAAAAAATTATAACACCAGCAGCTTCCACCACTTGAGCTGCCAAAATTGCATTTTTCATTCAAAAACATTCTTCTGAAGTGGCTCTTTTTTNAAACCTTTCAACTAGTCCCAGGTCTTAGACTATAGATTAGTATTTGGCTTTCAGTAGGATGTTTGTTTCTCGACTTCTTTATTTTATGAAAGAATGACTTCTATTCCTTTTCTGTTTAGGCACCTTAGAAATCCTACCTTTCTTAGTGTTGCCACAGAAAATCTCTCAATCCGTGGGTGGTTCAGCTGCCGTTACCTGATGCAACCCTCGGTCTGGGTACACTGTCTTTCTTTAGGAAAAGGATGGCTTCTGGCAAGAGGCTGTGGATCCCATCCCTCTGTTGGCTTGTTGGCTGCTGGTATGAGGAGGCTGGAAAAGGATGGAAAGGGATGTTGTGCAAGGGATCTCGCAGAAAAGCCGTGGCATGAATGAATCAGAGAACATTGCCTCCTACTTAAGTGCTAAATTCCTATTAGATACAGAAGGGATGTAATTCCAAAATCCAGGCACAGAACAGAGGACAGATGTTGACTGGTCAGGAAAGTATAAGTACCATAATAAATCGTGTGATTGACTGAAAAGGGAGTTGGGAAGCTCCTTTTTATTTCCTGCAGGGGCACTGACCAGAGAGACCATGAAGAATTCACATCCCCTCAGTCCTCCAGCCTGTAAAGTGGGAATGATAATGCCAGCTTTCCTTTGCCATGTGTTTTGAGACTTCCAGAGGTAACACTGCATAGTCCACTTCATTAGTGTGGATATTTAGCAATGTTTGTGCTGACATCAGGGCACATCCCAGGCATGCAGGGACCATCCAAAGTGCCTGATGTGGTACAGTGAGAAGGGCTACTCCAAAACCATCCCTGAACTCCAGCTGGTTGCCATGGCTGCAGAACCGCTTAGCGCAGCAAGGCGACGGGAGAGTGATAAATTCTGTTAAGGATAACTTACAGCATCAAGGCTGCACTTGGAAATAGCTCTGGTTTTCTGGGTCTGGACTTGCAGGAGATATTGCTGAGCTCTGGGATTTCCTCTTCTCCAGCTCACCTACCATGAACAACATGGGCCAAAACGTGGAGAACCACCATGGAGAGAGAGCTTCAGGGTAGCTTTCCCTTGGCATTTTGGTGATGGGGTGGGTGGGAGAGGAATCTGCATCTCTGAAGCCCTTCTGCAAGGACTTGGTGTTGAAAGCTGGTGAATACCATCTGCTGGCCTGCTTTCTACTCATCATTTCATAGGTGCTGCTGGCAGGTACTCCTTTAGTCCCTGGGTCAGTGCCATTCCTAGCACAAGGACATTTCCTCCAGCCAGCCCCAGAGGGACCAGTCACCCCAGGTACCCTCAGAGCCTAGAGCAGAAGCAGGGAAGGATACCCTCATCATTCAGGTTGTGTGACTGAGATCTTGAGGGCACTGAATGGTCTGCTGGCAGCGAGAGAGCTGGTGGGAGGCAGATGCTAAACATTGCTTCAAGGGAAATGGGAAGGTGTCAGAAAGGTCATTTTGGAAATGGGGAAAGGACCAAGGGGTTAGAGGGTGACCTGTTAAGTGACATGAGCTTCCTTGCTCTCTGCTGCTCTGTATTTTAGAGTTTGGAGGAAAAACTGTCAAGAACTTTCCTGCTGATGAAGCAACATACAAATGGACATGGTTGTAGTGTAGGGATCACAGATTTTACAAAGGAAATCATGAAAAGTGCCTTGTGAGCCACACTTACTGGTGAAAATTTGACTGAGTTTCTGAAGATGAGAGGAAGCAGACAGGGGCCTAGGAAATATCTTTAAAAGCTAGGGAAAGCATAGGGAAACTTAAAAGAAAAACAAGATAAAATGGCAATTGCATCTAAGCCCACGCAGGCACTTACTCTCTTGCTTTCTCTCTTACACCCACGCTCTCAAGCAAGTCTTTCTGTCCGAAATAGTAGGGAAAAGATATCATAGCCTTTATTGTCAAGAGTAATTTCTCTTCACATGTCAGTAACAACAAATTCTCAGAGCAAGGAGATATATATTTCACAAAACTCATCTGCCTGCTTTTTTCCCCCTTTCTAAACCTGAAAAAAAACAAGGAAGAAAGCCCCTGTGAGCTGTGGAGTTGAAGAGCTACATGTTGACAGCTCTTGGATGGCTGAAGGCCAAACAGAAGTGTTTGTGTGCCAGTAATACCACGGGAGACATTGTGTGGGGAACCAGGGCTCACTTTTCCTCACAGCAATGGCTTTGAATTCAGGGTTTTCAGGGAACAGGGCTGCAGCTCCCCTGAGCTTCCACTCCCAAAATGCTTGGCAAACTGGGGGGTTTCCCACACGTCATGTCCAGCTTTGCTGAAAAATCACCAGCTGCTTGGGAGTAGGATGCCCCTCAAGATGAAGCCTTTTGGTTGCACAGCCTGCACAGGGGTTTTATGCAGCAGTATGAAGATGGGTGGCTGCCAGCTGGGTTTAAACTCCTGCCACCCCTCTAGGCTGCTCAGGAGGGCTGAGCTCTGGATGTCTCAGGAGACAGGGTCATCATGTGCTCAGACAAGGTCAACATCAACTGCCTGAGTTACAGAAACAAAAGCTTGAGCCCACCCCAAGCGTGCTCAGACTCTCCCTTTCCAGGGATGATCTTTTAACAGGGATTCACACAGAGGAGACACTTGGAGATTCACACAGAGGACTGAAAGCAATTTGGATCTTTGTCCTATATTTAACTGACACTGTAAACTTCCCTTCTGAGGATTGGCATAGGCCCTCTTGGCTTTGACTGGTGTTTGTCTGACTCCATGAGACTCTCCGTCCCAGCACACACTGACCGAAAGACTCCACAACTCATTTAGAAATGAAGTTTGTTCATCAGAGTCATGTCCCATGCGGAGAGGAAAAAAAAATCCCTGGGCTGATGGGGATTCCTCTATTCTATATATTGGTTGATGATTGGGAAATTATAGTATGGAAGAGAAGATTATTATGGTTCCTGGCAAGGAATGGAATTTGTAAAAGCAGATTTAATTTTTAAAATAATTTTAAAAGTTGTTTTTTTTTTAATAGTATTGTTTTATTTTATTTTATTTTGCAAAAGGTAAATAATAATACCCAAGAATCCCTCAATCCCCTTCCAGTTTTTTCTTCTCGCTACAGGAAACTGCCAAATCTGAATTGGAAATATGCAAAAAAAATGTAGGGCTTTTTTATGATGCTTGGAAGAAAATGGATTTGCAGAGCTTCTCTCTTTAAATGTGTCAACATAAATGACATCCTAGCAGGTCTTGCAGATTGCATGGCACAGGCAAATAACTGCTATTTATTGCATGGGCTGTGCAATTTTTTACCTAGCTATTTCTGCCACATGCAGAATAGATGAAACAAATTTTCCTCGCACATTTATATATACATTTATACATTTATATAGTGCCTGTCAAGAGTTGCATGCCGTGGTCTCCACTAATGCTTATTTGTGCCATGATTCCTTATCCAGGATTTAACCCCTCCCAGAGGAAAACTACATCCCATCTGTGATACCTATTACAAAACAAGCCAGACTCTCTGCAGTGTTCCGTCAAACAGGTTACAAACAGCATTTTCCTTCCCTTTGGCCTCCCTAGTCTCCTCTGGAAAGGCAATCTAAGGCAAGTCTATCACAGAGTTACAGGAGAGACACCTTGCAATTGACTCTTTCAGGTCTCGCAGTCTTTCACCACCAGCTTGTTTCAAAGGGATAGCAACATAAAAGAGAAAAGCATTTAAAAAGAGAAGACAAATAAGTCAAGGGAGGCTCACCAAGGAAAATCCAGTTCCTTGTGCATAAATATCAGTAAAAGCTATGTACACAAGCACATCAGAGTTAATTTGTTTGATGCTTTTGATACTAAGGAAAAAAAATGAAACCATTTCTCTATTACTTCCTTCTTGCTGTGTGTATTTCCAAGCTGTTTGCCCCACTGTCTTTGGATGTTCTCTACTAGTATGTTAGTTACCAGACACATTATGCCCCTCTGGATGGGAATATCACTTCTGTTCCTCACAACTGTCATCGGAGGGACAACACATGTGTCTGAAGGTACCCCTGGAATTTGCTGAATCAGACTCCAAGTTTCCTGCTACAGCAACATATTACAATTCTCCTCTCCCTTGATGACCTAAATATCTCAGTTTTCTGAAACATACAAATTACATCTGTGATGCAAACATTGCGCCTGCGTGTGTCTGTACGGGATTTGCTCGGGCAGAGCTTTTACCGCTCGCTTATTTTTCAGAGTAAGAAAAATAAAGGTCTCTGTACTTAGCCTACGATGACAGTTTTGCAGCAGGAGAACACTGAACAAGAAAAATGAAGACTGCAGAAGTGGAAGGAGGAAATGAAAGTTGCTCTACCGACAGGGCGACATGAATTCAGCAATGGGTGGATTAGTCTGAGTGTTATCAGTGATGATGAAACACAGCAGACTGTGGTAATGAAATATTTATGAATGGGGAAATGATACTGCATTCTGCAGTGCAGCACAGGGGAAAGTGAAATTTCAAGAATACTGTAATAGCAAAGCCCTCCATTAATTATCGAAAGCAAGCTGTAATGCCAGTTACTATGACAACAGGGTCCCCTATGTATTTTGCACTATCGGGCAAGCAGGGGGGGGAGAGGTGGGAGAAAGAGGGGGCTGCTTCTATTTACTGGAGTGCATTGTATTTCTTTTTCTGTTGTTGCTGTTGTTAATTAGGACTAGCCCAGCCTGTGACTGTGCAATTAATTTCAATGATAAAATTATAAAGCGACTATTGGCTAAAATACAGGGAAAGTCTTTAATAAGTGGTACTGGTTTTTTTATTCTTTCCATATTAAGGGACATACTATCAGAAATATTAATATTCTTATATAATATTAATGCATGATAATGTAATAATAAAAAGCTAAATTATACTAGAAGTATGATTATTAATAATAGTTTTGAATGTGTTAGGCTTCCACTCACAGAGCATTTTAGAAGCAGTGATTAATTAAAGTGTCAATATTGGCATACTAAATCCACCACTGCATTTCCAGATGGGGCAAGGGAATGTACGACCTCTGCCCACTTATTTTTAATTACTACTTATTTGCTTTCTTAAACCCACGACTGTATTTGAGATTTCCACTTATGCTCAGCACTGACAAGTGTTTTTCCTTCCCCTGCCTCTGGTGGGTAGGAGGAAAGCAAGGTGTAGACCATGATGATGAAGCAGGACATGGGCTGAAACACGTCTGAGGTCCCTGTCAACGTGCCCCGTTGAAGCAGCACTTGTGAGCAATGTATCTATAAACAGTTACTGAATGGAATAGGCAGAGGAGTGCCCTCCAACACCTCTGCTCTGATGATTGTGGGTGCTGGGAGTGGATGGGGATAATGGGCCACAGATGGTGGGCAGGCTGGCTGGCTCTCACTAGGCAGCACTTGCTGCTGTGGCTGTAAGAGGCAGAGCGCTCCTGCACGGAGCATTGCTCCGGGTCAGTCAGACATTGCTCGCATTTTCATCTTCTCGTTTTAGGCTTTGCAGTGCATTTCATCAATATTATCTGAGGGCTCTACAGATGACCTTGGTGCAGCTCCTTTCCAGTGGGCAAAGAGTGCTTCAGATCCATTAAATGCCTGGCCCAAAGTGATCCAGGTTACCAGTAGCAGAGGGAAGAACACAAGCCAAATCTATTATTTTCAGCTTCAGGACCTTCCACAGCATGGAAGAAACTCCTGATATTCAGCTCTTCTAGGAGGGAAGGTGTTGCAAAGGCGGGAAGGGAAAATGGCTGGAAACTTGCAGCATGAGTGCTCTCTTGCAAGTAGCTAGGTGCAGTATTACCTGGTGCACATTATGTGTGCACATTTCCTAATATTACATGGCAAAACAAGCTGGAGGCAGACGTCTTAGCCCTGTGCAGCTGATCAGGTGCAAACGTGACTGGATGAACAGCAAGTCAAACGTGGTTGCAGCAAGAGGATTTCTGTATCACCACTTAATACAGGAAGTGCCATGGAGGTTGTAATTTCTTATGTGTGGGTGTTTGCACATGCACATATGTGTGCATGCACTCATGCATCCATAAACATAGGTTTTATACACCTAGAATGCAATGGACTGTACACTGTGTGAAATATTAGTTCAGAGAGGAAGGATTTTGCCTGATTTTTTTCATGCTTATTGTATGAATATGGAGGAGGAATCCATTTATTATTTGTTTATAACTGCAAACATTTCCGTCATCCCCTCCTTGCAGTTCAGAGCCCTCAGCTCCCCTTTGCATGGGTGCTTCATTGCCATCCTGACTTCTTCTTGCAGAAATCACCTGCCTTGACATGGCTCAAGACATGAGCTGGGAATACTCCATGCTCTTTAGTAGCCTGTATTCCCTTTTTTTTTTATAAAAAAAACCAAACCCACAAACCAAAACATAGCACTGTGAGAATGATGTGCACACTGTGAGCCATAAACAATGGAGTAAGGTAATCCAGGCAATGAACGGCTTCGGGAAGCCAACAGGGACAGCAAGGGCTCCGTTTTCAGTGTGATGAGAACTGCCCCAGAGGACCAATACAGATGTGAGCTTTCCTCTCCTTGGCTCCAAGGCTAGAGGAATCCAATAAATAGCTCAGACTACAACTCACTTACTTACAAACAGCGTGGGGAAGGACAAGCCTGTTAGGTGTGGGAAAGGAAAGCAGGTCGTATTGCTTTAACAGTTTCAGAAACCTGACAAGTAAGAAAAGCTTCTGGTAACTCTTTGCTTAGTGTGGAAAAGGCAACAAGTAGCCGTGGGCATGGGAAATGTAATAATATTCCTCAAACACAATATCTGCCAGAGACAGGTCTGATGTGTTAATCCTGCTCCAGAAAGCAGGAATGACTGGGCATTCCCTGTAGCTCTCCCCCGTATCATGAGCTCTGTGTTTAGATGCATTGCAAAAGGATGACTGCTGGAAAGGGACGTGGATGGGCTTCAGAGGCACCCAGTGCCAGCACTCAGAGCCACGTCTTTTGGGACAGAGAATGGGAAGGACCTTGCATGCTGCAGGAAAATCATTAGTCACAGGACTAATTTTAGTGTAGAGGAAATAATGCCACAAATAATTCCCACTGCCACCTAGAGGGCACTACCTCCACCTTTGTCCATTTGATGATGTCTGTGGGCCCCCAGTGGAAAAAGGCTGAGCTGAGATGTTCCCTTTTCCTCTTCTAAATGGTTATTGATTGTCAATCTTGAGAGTGTGCACATGCATGTGTGTGTGCCTGCATGTGTGTGTAGACTTTAGTTCATTAATTGTCCCATGTAGCTCAGGTCATCAGGTCACCAGGGTGTTTTTGCAGGAGTAATCTGGTGGCCACATAAACTCTGTCTTCTCTGGGATGGAAGGTATCATTAGCAGATTTGTACACCTCTGTGTGGAAAAGGCAAACTCTGTGACTAAGATGCATCAGCTGTCTGAGGTAAACCTTGTCTGGCCCTCTGGGTTTGGTTTATCCAGCTGCTGCCAGCTACAGTATAAATTACCCCATCTACACAAGGATTAACCCATGAGCCAATCTGTGTCAAAAGCCATCCTTGTTGTCTCAAGGAGGACAGAGTTGAAAGCTACCATGCTACAAAGATTTGCACTAAACCTTGGGGTTAGGCTAAAATAAATGTCAAATGTCTATAACACAAACATTTAGAAAGAGCACAGACCAGTGTTTATGGACATTTTATCCTGTTGAAGTGAGAGCCCTGTCACCAAGCTTGAGAAAGCAACCTCTGAACAGCACTGGGAAAAGCAGGATATGAGCCCCAGCAAGTGAAGGAACTGTGCCTGCGCCTGCCCAGTGTGTAGGAGGAGGGAGGGAAATCAGAAGGGGGATTAGTTTCTGGTTGCTTCTGCTTCTGACAGCCCCTAAGGTGCTAGGGAGAAAAAAAATAATCCTTGCATTAGGCATGTTTGCATCACTCCATAAATAATGAATATCAGCAGTCAGACAGAGCAGGGGCTTCTCTCAGAGGCGGGGAAGCCATAAGGGAGGAATTCCAGAGCGGGATGCCCTGAGTTGCCTTGGTGGCCTCTCTGCCCCAAACACCAGGTCCCTGCTGCAGTTCAGCACATGCAGGGGCCCAGCCCTGCCCGAGCCTGCAGCAGGAGCCTGGTTTGTACTCAGCCAGCCAGAGGAGAAGCCTCCTTCATCACCTGACAGATTTTATGTTCCGGCTTTGGCTGTTTATTCTTTCTAGTGCTATTCTGTTTGGTCACTGCAGGGACTGCTAAGAGACACAGGGGAACAGAGAGCGCTTAGTCAAGGGCAAAAATATTTGGATGCAGTCAACAATAAAAGGAATTCCTAAAAATTATAGACGTTTTCCAGAGCAGCTATTTTCTCTGTCTGCAATGTTTCATTTGCTCCATTCTGAATTACCCTGAAGTGCAATTAAAATACTTTAATGTTTGAAATCTGGAAATCCTCAGTCCCACAGTCTTAATATCATTCTCTGGCTGTGAAAGAGGAGGGGAGGAGGGAAGGATTTATTCTCACCAGGCTGCAGGGGGATTTACACTAACGGTTTACATCCACTTCATTGCAAATCCTTTCTGATAAATCCTTCCCACTCAGTGCCTGTGGGTGAGAAGAGGGAAGAGGTGCTGGTGGTACCGGCATTTCCCCTGCTTCCAAGTGAGCAGGGCAGCTGTGACACTCTCCCTCTGCAGCCCCAAGCCAACCAGCCACTCTGTGCCCTGCTTTCAGCAAACCTGGAATAATTTTATATCTACTCCTGTGGGAGGAGTTATAAAGCTAAGGCTGCAGTTCTACCTCTGAAAGTTCATTTTTTTTTTCCTTCTTCCAGAAGCAGGTAAGACCTGACATCAGAATGCAAAGTGAAGATGGAGCCAAGGCATGGATTTTGGTGTTGTTCTACAAGTGACAACCAGAGGCAATATATCAGATAGTGCTGTACCCCTCTGCCAAAAAATACTGTAAAGCTGCAATGCCTAAGGTGTCTTGACCATCAAGGAAGGAAGGAAAGCGAGTTTGTTTTTCCCTTGGCTCATCCTGGGCCCTCTTGCACTTTTGCTGCTCCCTACAGCTGCCAGTGGAGTGTGTGCTTGTGGGTGAACATTACAGAGAGAGAAGCACTTGCTAAGCTGAGAGGACTCTGCATTGCTAAGCAAATATTTAGATGAGTGATATCAGACTTTTCTTAAAGAGCAGGAGCTTAATTTAAGACCCAGCATCCAGGCTGAGCCAATTCACATGTGCTGTGAAAAGTCTGCTTGGATGAGTGATGGGAGCTGCTGGTATCTGGAGCATAGCTTGCTAAGTGAGAGAGGCTACAAGTCATCATCTGAGTACTTTGGAGCAATGTTCTTTATGATCCTCTGATTCATGTGCAAGGAGCATCACATAACTCAGGGACACTTACAAAGCCCTGTGGTGCCATCCTTCAAAGTTTCACTACAGCAACTTCAGGACTGACTCCAGGCAACTCTAGGCAACTCTCTAACTCAGGGCCCAGCTGAACAAGGGCTTGGCTCAGCTCTCTGCACTTCTGTTTAGCTAACACACTTACTGCTGCAAGACAAAGAGGAGCTGCAGAGGGCTTTTCCTGCCTCGGAAAATTCACGGTGACAGAAGTGTAATCAACACTGAGCAGCAGAGAAGCGAGGGAAGAAGAAGAACCCTATGTTTGATGGCTTTGCCTCTAAAGCTACTCACAGTTTTCTGCTGTTGCTGCCAGTTTTTCCCAGTGTAAGGGTCTGCCAAAGCCTTGCCTACCTGCCGCTCTTGACTGTCAGATGCAGTGAGGTAAAATGAGTGAGGGTGGCCTATTCAGTGTCTGGTAATTAGAGGGGGATCAGATAAAACCCCTGTAATTACTGGCAAAGCCTAGACCTTTGGGCTATTGCACTGCAGACATGGGTGTAGCAGTGACTGTGGCTGAGGGCTGTAGCACCCCATACCAGCGGCTGCGTGTACCCAGCTAGACCTTAAACCAGCAGCTCCAGTCCAGCAGCAGACTGTGAGCACCCTTAATGTGCCAGCAGTTTTATGAGATGTATCTGATGGTGATTTAAAAAACCTGAAAGGTTTGACACAAAAGTGGGCGAGAAATTATCTTGTGATTCACCAACAGAATCGTAAGAATCGTAAGTGTAAACACTTACAGAGTTGTAAGTGAGCTGCAGCACCTGGGGGGTTAAAAATTGGTAGGGACTTTATTGAATTATCAAATACCATTAGCTCTGCACTTTTGTTTGTGGGCATCAGTTAGAAAGTTTTGGAATTTCAATCCTTTCTTCCTTTTCTATGCCCTAGTAAAAGTCAGTCATGCTTAATGGCATATCTTTTAGGGAAAGATCAGCCAGACCAACTGCATTTGGGAGGCAGCAGAGTTTGGTGCTGCTAGTCCATCATCCCTTCAATCCACTGCTAAAAAGTCTTTACCCAGAGTATGTGCTGAGATGCTAAGCATTTTCTTCAAAGAGCTATTTATTAAGTGCAGAGAGCCTCGAGACAGAAGCAAGTGCCTAGATTTTCTGGGAGGAAAAATAAAAACCTTTTTTGGTTAAAATTAGCTTTCAGGTTGAAGGATTGAAACCACCCAAGGTTGGAGCCTTGCTGCTCTTCAATAGGCAAATGAGATGTTTCATGAGGAATTTCCTTTCCATGACTATGAAATGAGTGCATCTTCCAGCATCACCTTCTGCAGCATCAGGTGTCTCTCTCCACAGGAGGAACAAAGCAGGGAGCCAGGTGAGGTTGCTGGGCAGACAATGGATTCCCTCTGCTCTGTGGGATGCTTCACAATGGAGTGGGTATTGCCATTTACTGCAAGTGCCCTGTCATTAACTGTTCATTATAATGCATTAAACAGAGGGATCTCCATAGGGCTCTCATGCCCTCCCTCGGAAGTGTGCCCTGGCTTCCCTGAAGCATTGTTTGAGCAGAGCATGACAGCACTTGTCAATGGAGCACTTGTGGTGACATGTTTGAGAGTCCTAATGCACTTTTTAATTCTCCTCCATCAGTCTCCTGCACGTTCTTTCAAATTCAGATGTGGATTTTCCCCCCATGTCCATCCCAGAGGATAAAGGCTGTATTTGCCATGGTCTTTGTTCTGTTTTTGCCTTCAGTGTGAGCTTGTCTCTGACTGTGCACCAGTGCTTTATCAGAGTGTGTCCTAGCTCATTTTCCTCTCGGTTTTCCTTTCCAGAGGACATATCCTGGCTTCAGACACTGAGAACAATTGACAAGGATGATCAGAGATATGAAACAGCTTTCACAATATCAGCAAATAAATAGATTGGTGGTTCTCAGCCTGTGAGTCTGGAAGGAGATGGAAGTTTGTTGGAACATGAGTGGAGGGAAAAGTTGCAACCCTTTCAGACAGTTCCCCACTCATTCCTTTACACTACAGACAGTACACCATGAGCCAGCACATGGCAGGCTTCTAGCCCACACAGAATCAGGCTGTGGGAAATCCTTGCCACAGGAGGGTACAGGTGCTGAAAGTTTCTGTGGGATCAAGAAGCATGTTCAGAGAAGATAAATCCATCAGTGGTTATTGCATACAAGGGCTTTGCCTTGGGTTCAAGCAGTCCCAAGTGGACTGCAAGCTACTCCTCTCGACCGACTCCAACAGGTTGATGTCCCCTATGGTGGGGACACCAGCTGGATGCAGGGTTCCAGGTGGGGTCTTGCCAGAGCAGAGCAGAGCAGAGAAGAGCAGAGCAGAGGGGCAGAATCCCCTCCCTCAGCCTGCTGGCCACGGATCCAGCCAAGGACACGTTTGGCTTTCTGGGCTGTGAGTGCACATGGCTGGGTCATGTCCAGCCTCTCCTCCCCCAGCACCCCCAAATCCTCAGCAGGGTGCTCCCAATCTGTTCCTTCTCCAGCCTGTGTTGATACCAGGGGTTGCCCTGGCCCAGGTGCAGCACCTTGCACCTGGTCTTGTTAAACTACATGGAGTTCCCATGATCTCACTTTTCAAGCTTGTCCAGCTCCCTTCCAGCTTCCTCTGGATGGCATCCCATCCTTCAGGTGTGTCAACCATACCTGGTTGGTGTCATCTGCAAACTTGCAGAGTGGGCACTCCATCCCTTCATTAATGAAGGTATAACACTGGTCCCAGTGCAGACTCCTGAGTGGCACAACTTGTCACCATCAGTACTCCGAGCTGTTGAGCCCTCCCCTGTGGAAGACACCATCTAACTACTCCCTTATCCTCCTAACAGTCCATCTGTTGGAGTTGAATCCATCTCTCCCCAGTTCAGAGAGAAGGATGTTGTGCATGTTGTCACAGGCTTTACAGAAGTCAAGGTAAAGGACATCTGTGTCTCTTCCCTTGCCCACTGATGTAATTACCTCATCAGAGGAGTCTGAGAGGTTGGTCAGGCAGAAGCTGCCCTTGGTGAGGCCATGCTGGCTATCCTGAATCACCTCCCTGTCCTCCATGTGCCTTAGCAGAGCTTCTAGGAGGATCTGTTCCATGACTGCTATTAAGCTTTAGTTACAACAATGTTTATAGAATTTATTGTTAATCTTGGTTTTCTGTGATACTCAGTGACTTTCTTGAGGTTGCTGAAGTTGACTGACATCTATCAACAAAGTTACAGCACAGTTTAATACCTCAAAACCTCGTAGGACACGCTACCTTCCCGGGCTGGATGGGAATGAATGAGTGAATATCCAGTTGTCAGTGATACCAGGATGTGATACCAAGTCCTGCCCAACCCCCAAGAGTGCCTCAGTCCTTCTGGGACTTCAGTGATCCCTGAAAGACTTGAAATGCAATGGGGGTAAGAGACACAGCTAATGAGGGAACCTCTCTGTGGCACCAGCTTCATTGTCATGAGCAGTGTCTCTGAAAGCACTGATCTGTTTTCTCTGCTGTATATGATGCATGAAGCAGGGGGCTGAAAATCTATTTTAATGCCAGTGAGTGGTGTCAGGTGAATACGAGCTGACATAGGAAACCAGAAAATTAGAGCAGTTTCCCTTGACCCAATATTAGCAAAGGGTTTTCTGCAAGCTGTGATAGATGTAGATCCTCAGCCATTGATTTCTTTTGGTACCTGTCCATGAACATTATGATAAAGTGTTGGTTTTGTGAGGTTGTTGGTTTTTTTTCTTTAAGAGAGTTGAGTTGCTGCAGCAATGTGAAATAATGGTGATGTAGTTTTCTATGAGATACTTAAGTACCATGACACACAGAGCATTAGAATTCATCATGCTTGTTATTGTCCTTTAACAAATGACTTTATGCCAACCAGTCAAAGCTTGGGACTACTCTGTGCAGCTGCACAGAGGTGGCCACACATCATCTTCTGTGCAAAGGATCTGATTTGATCATAAAACAGGTACTGCCAGGGACCATGTAAATGAAGTTTTTCATTAAGTAGATAGGGGACTAAACATTGAATTCAGGAGAGGATTGCAAATACAAATGTGACAGGAGATTATGAGAAAATACTTGCCAGTGAAAGGTAATAAATGTGTGTCCAGAACACACGGAGCGAGGGAAAGCAGAGAGATGGATTTTTATTTGAGGAGACTCCCTGATGTCTTCATGACACCCCTTCTAAGCTTGACTGAGCTTTAGACTCATGGATTCTGTGCAAATAGGTTCACCTACACCTGAAGTCCTCTGTTTTCCTCTGACAGCAACACCTTTTCAAAAGACTCAGTTGGATGACTTCCAAATATTTTTCCCATTATTTCAGCCCTGATCATCAATTCTGTTCTCTGGGGTAAATGGCCCTGGATGTACCCTTTTTCTCCTCCCATCCATCTGATATGTCTGCACAGGAATTCTTTCAAGTTTCAGCTTCATTTTCCTCTCTCACACCTCGATGACTTAATCATTGAAACATCCAGCCATGAATACATGGTGTCCATAGAAGTGTCAGGGACTCCTTACACAGCCAATACAATCCCCAGAGTCAGCAGAGTGAGGAGGAAAACCCCTCAAGGCACCCCAAGAACTGAAAATTTTGTATTTGCGGCCGCCAAGACCAAAGTAGCTCATCTGACAGGCAAGTCTGATCAGCTGAGGCTTGGGGTTGACATTGGTAAAGGAATCTCTGGACTGCACCTTACTTCATAAATGAGTAGGTTAAGATGTTCAGATTTTCTGCATTGAAGCATACAGGGTAAAAGACTTTGGTTCATAGCATGAAGCTGTGTCAGGGGAGGATTAGGTTGGGTATTAGAAGTTTCTTCCCCCAGAGGGTACTGGAATGGGCTCCCCAGGGAAGTGATCACAGCACCAAACCTGACATAGCTCAAGAAGTATTTGGACAGTGCTCTCAGGCACATGGTGTGAGTCTTGGGGATGGTGATATGCAGGGCCGGGAGTTAGACTTGATGATCTTTGTGGATCACTTCCAACTCAGGGTGTTCTCAGAGTGGTCTTCCAGCAATATAATTAGAATTTGGTCATTCCTGTAAAACTGTGGTGCAGCCATGTGCATCATGGCAAAGTTTATTTTTTATATCCATGAGGGAGTTAAAGCAACGTAAAACTGTACACTTCAAGTGCAGAGGATATTATAGCTGGTGGGTAGGAGATTGCTGAATAGTTTTGTTGAGTCCTTATCCCACTAGTAGTGGCCTGAGGAAGAAGAAATTTTATTGGAGAAAAAATTCTTAGTCTCTCAGGAGTGAAGTGGGTAACAGCTAAACCTATTACTTGAACTACCTTTATTTTTTTTAACTGCAGATAAACCAGGATGTGTTTTAGGTCTTATCTTACCTCATTTGTTCTCCTCTTCCCCAGCAAAAAGGACTTTTTCAATCAGTTACACTTTGTCAGACTCCTTTCTGTGTTTCACTCCAGTTTCACTCAAAATGGTTTTTCAGCTTTTCATGGCAAAATCCTTTTCTGCCTTCTGTACAGCAGTGAAAACTGCTCTCCATGCTTGTTTCCTGATCTATCCTTGCTCCCACTTTCTCATTTCATCATACAACCAGTGGGGAATATTTGTCAAGGTATGTAATCATTTGGATTGCAGTTGCTGAGATGCACTGTCTTTAAGTCTTCTAAAATATGGCCATAAGCAGCAGATGCAATGAGATGTGGTTTCCTAAGGACCTGTCTAGAGATTGAACTCAGCTGTTTAGTAAAAGCTGTATTGGCACTGCTGTGGTCCCCACAGTGAGGTGATCAATAATGCTTGTTTTCATTACTCAGAGACTTTAATCTGTTAATTATACAGAAACTTCAGATTTTCCAAATCTTTTCCACTCTACAACTGGACATCAGCCTCTAGTGTGATTATTGAAATGACTAGTTGTGGCAGAAACACAGACATACTATCAGCAAGCTTAGTAGTGAAACTAGTTCCTTGGGAAATAAGTAAAAATTTGCAGTAAAAGTGTGGCTTTTTGGCTTGCTTAAACAGGGTGGGTGGCAGGACTCACAAGGTGCTAATTGTCAGTGCACTGGGTAACAGTTTATACTCTTGTCTCATCCTGGCTAGAGAAACAAACCTTCAGCTTTTCCTGGTGGTAAAGCTACTGAAGAAGAGCAAAGTGGAACAGATCTTGGTTTCCTCCATCCCACCTTGGCCTGCCAATAAACAGAAAAAAAAAAAAAAAAAAAAAAAAAAAGAAA
>VZRH01003526.1:1159577-1208699 GCA_013397555.1 Urocynchramus pylzowi
GGACAGCAACACATTTTGCAGAATCTTTGTGAACTATATCAAATATCACTAACAAAATATCTTAAATGACTGTGCCCAAGAGGCTATCTGGCATATTCCTAGGAAGTGTTCCAATCCCAAAGAGATTTTGGTGAAAATTTGGGACCACCTGCATTGCAGATGTTTCTAGGCAAGCTCCTGTATTTCCACAGGTATCACTTTCACAGAGCAGAATTGCAAAGCAAACTCTTGAGTCCCTGGTGATGTACATAATCACATTGCTGGTAGCATGATCTGCCAGGAGCATCAGCACCAGCCCAAACAACTGGACTTTGTCTCTTGGTAGTATACTTTGCAAGAAGAAATGACTCTTTAGATCCTCTTATCATGGTAAGAGCCACAAACTTGGATGAGCTGAGAGTGCCTTTTTTTCTTTTTTTTTAATGTTCATGAGATGTATCCACATTAAGAACAAAAACTATTGCCTTCCAGGATTAAGAAAAAGGGTACATCTAGTCTGATATCCCACTCCTGAGAGGGCTTACAGAGGATAATGTGAAAATAGTGGATGAACAGGGGGTGCAACAAAAAATTGCAGGTCAGATATTTCCTAGCTCAGATGTTTATATTTAACACCCCTCCATGGATTTTGCTTTCAAGTAGCCATCCAGTCCTTTTTGAACCGTAAAATTTAACATCCACAGCCTCCTTAGGCACATGGTGAAAACTATTTCCATGTGTTTGTTTTGAACCTGCAAGCTTTGCTTTATGTCCTTTGCTTCTTATCCTGGGAGGAACTAATCAACTCCTACTCCTTACAATAACATTTGTTTGTTCCCTTGTTGGTCTTCCAGGTTTTTCTGTTTTCCTACCCATCTCCTTGTATTCAGCATTGCTGATTTTAGAATTAAAGGCAACAAGTCATCACAAGATAACTTGCCTTTTATCATGGATTCCCAAACAGCAGAGCAGGATCCTCCAAATCCAAGTGTGCCCAGCAATGACACTTCTCTCATGTATCTTCTCAGCAGAAGGAGCTCTGCAAATTGGAGTTGCTCAATGCTTGGACTAAGACAACCCTCCTTAAAGTATTGCTGTGGCACTTTGCAGAGGTGGTTCTAAATGCATCACTCTCTGCCTTGTGTGATGTTTGTGTGATTTCCAGGGATATGAGGGGAAATAATTTATACTGAGACTCTTCAATCAACAACAAAAATCTATTGTACAGCTGGAATACTTGGCTGGTGTTCCTGGTGCAGATGACAAGTTATGAACATCTGTGTTGCAATATGAGAAATATAATCAGACTGTCTGGTGAGGATGGTCGAGGGGCAGTCATTTACAGAAAGTAGGGCAGCCTGGTAGTCACAGGAGGCTGCTTGCTGCTTTCCATACCTTGGGATGCCAAGGAAAAGTCTCTGCTTCCCAGAAGCGCTGAACCATGGAGCAGCTTCACTAGACCCTCTGAAAGGGCACCAGACTCATGATGGTGTCTTTGTTTTAGTGAATTCCTAATTGTGTAGAAGAGCAGATTTGTTTTTACACAGAAGCTGCTAAGCTGTGAAACTGTTTTCAATTGCTTGTCTGAATAAAAAAATAGGAAGGACCAGCAAGTGGGTGTAACAGCTGGGTACCTGGACTTTGGAAGTACTGGGAAAAACTGCCTGCTGCTTCCTTCTCCGCCTGTTGCTGCACAGATTGAATCTGAAGCCAGGATTTAAACAGTGAAATCCCTAGCTGGTGTCAAGTCTGGCAGCCTGCTGCACGCTGTCTTGCTCTGATGCATCTGAACTCCCCTCACTACCAGCTCCAGAGGCAGAAAAGCAGCCCTTGGGATGCCTCTTCTCTGTAATTCAGGGTGTGGCCTGGCAGTGGGAGCACTGCTCACCCTCTGCATTTATCAGGGTGTGGGCAGGGGAGAGGCGTCCGTGGGCAGTGGAGCAGGGCTCCTGCTTGGAAGCTCCCCGTGTGACTGCAGCACAGACTGGCAGGGGCTGAGGAATAGTTGGGTGCTATTTCTGGTATATCTCCTCAGAGCTGGGTGTGTGTTTAACAGCTTTTCAGCAGTCAGAGCTCTCATCCAGAGCTGGAGCGGGGATGTAGGATGGACAGCAGTATTCCCCACTAGTATCTTGTGGTCTCAGTCTGGACAGGGCTAGTTTCTGATCCCTGTGCTCATTACCACTTGTGCTCTCTGGGCATTCCCTAAAGGGCAGCCACCTGGGGATGCAGGTTTTGTGAGCAAGTGCCAGGTATGTATTTCTCACAGAACAGACATCTGAGGTTGAGTATTTGTAGCTGCTCCCGGTCTTTGGGATGTGAACATGTCACACAGCTGTACAAGGTGTCTGTGTTACCCATCCCATAAACCTCTGCTCCCTCAGCCTTAGAGAAATGGGTGTCTTTTCCATTTGTTTTGGTCAAGCTGTTGTGTAAATGAAGCTACATCTTGTTGGTCATACAACTTAAAAGAAGAGATTGGGAACTCCTCAGGGCAGAGTCGGTCTGTACTGGTGCCTATTATAGCTCACACACATCCCTGAGAGGCAATGCCTCATAATTAATCGCTAAATAATTAATAATAAGAAGAAGCAGATACTACTCAGGAAGTAATTAACCTCCTTATGCTTACAGGGAAGTCCTATGAAAGGGAAGAGTAATTAAAGACTTTTTAAATGACACAGAAAAATCCACATTGACCTCAGCCAGGATGGGTTTAGGAAGTGGGTCCAGTAGGATTTTCTTAGTTATCAAATAAAAAAAAACCTTTGTTCCTGTGGGTAAAATTTCCTAATCTAGTATTTTTTGTTCATCCATCTGTACCAGCGTGCAGCCTGGATGAATAATTTTATTTTTATTTAATTTAATTTTTGACGGTATGAAAAGATCAGTTATAAGGTGTGCTGGAATTTTCCTTGGAAAACAAGCAGGTGGCTAACTCACATTGAAAGAGGGGTTTTCACTATTTCTTTCAGGCAGTATCATACAATGGACAAAAGTCCTGGATGGCAAAATTAGTTTGTAAGAGGTACCTTTAGGTACCACGATCCGTCCACAATGGCACAGAGAGCATGTAGCATCTTTTTTTGTTCATAGCTGGAAGACACTTATGCAGTCATTGCCATGTTCCTTCAGATGAATTCACACAGTCCTGTAGAGATGTGAATTTTCTGGAATTTTGGAGCTGTCATGGCTGAGAGAGCTGAAAGCATCAGCTGAGTATATCAGAACACACAACTGCTCGATAACACTTCATCAAGATAAGCCTTGCAACTTTTGATTCCTAACTTCGTTGGTCTCTTCTTGCAAATCAAGACAAAATAAAAGACACAACCTTCTCAAACCCTTGCAAGGTATTTTTAAATCAGGGCAAGTTAGAGCTCTGAATTTCCTCATTCCCAGCAGCATTCATAACAGGCCTCCTCCAAAGATGCACGTCTCAAGAGTGTCTTGATGCACTGATAACTGATAACTAACAGCTCCTGGCTTTCAGGATCCACCAATGTCCTTTACAAGTCCTTCAAGTTTTCTTTATCTTCTCATTACACAGGCCATACCTCTCTCCTGATAGCTGGTAAAGGGGGTTACAATATCCTGCTTTTGTCAATCACATGGCAGAGAGTATGAGAAAATGTCAGTTATTTTGGCTCTGTCTTTGGGGCTCTGAGGAAGTTCTGTCTCTCAAGAAATTTCCTTTTTTGTTAGCTCAGATGTATTTGGCAAAATTAGAGCTTAATAGTCTGTAGTGCAGTGGAAAATGAATCTTTTATTCTCCTGAAGCCACTTCTGAAGGGATATTCGGCATGGCATGACTTTATGAGTTCAGATAATCTGCTTTACCTGTATTCCTGTCCTAGTACTTGGCCCCAGATAAGTCATACTAGATGTCCTTGAGAAGGTGGGTGGCCCAGGGCTATGCTGTATCCCTGGGCCAATTCTGGGGAAGCCCCTTTGGTCCCTGGGCTCCCTGTCCCCCTTCACCAGTGCAGCTTAACTAGCAGCTCAAGGCTTAGCCCTGGCAGAACCCCTGGTCCCAGCCCAGTGCACTCAAGCCCTAACAGGTTTTTCCTGTCACAGGAAATCTCAGACCAGACATTGTTTCTTCACATCTGGGAGACCAAGGAGTCTCCCCAGCCCTGGCTTTCCTTCTACAGCAGTGCCTTCTCCTTTGACAACCAGCTGCATGGAACTCCAGTGGCTGGGAAGGCATAGTAGGAACTCCCAGAAGAATTAAGTTCTCCTGTTTGCTGGCATTCCTAATCTGGCCAAGTGACTCTCTGCTATGAAAAGGACAGCTGTATCCTGCTCCTTCCCCTTGGGCCCACTGCTGCTTTTCTGCCAGCCCCCTTGTATTGATTGATCCATCATGCAACCACTAATGAGATGGAGTGATTGCAAACACCCCTCCATGCCCCTGGAAAAAATTAATTTTCCAGTGGTGTTATCCCCATGCAATTGTACAGTCTCTGGGTCCAGTGCAAGGAGATGGAAAAAACACAAGGGAGAGAGTGGGACTCTAAAACAGCCCACAAAGGGCTGCTGGTCCTATTGAACACTAGTTGGACATTTGCTCCCCTCTGATTTATGCATTTAGGAAAGTCCTCATGTGGAGCCAAATTTCCCCAAGGCCATGTCAGATAGGAAGGAGCTTCCCAGCTGAGTCTTGTTAGTTGAGCTGAGCTAGGAGCTGCTCTTCACTGTTGTGGCTGGGAGCAGGGATAGACCAATGCAGCCCCTCTGCAGTAAGAGGGGAGCACTTACAGCTATAGGATCTCCCACAGAAATGCTGTTCCCTTTCTAGACATCTCTCCTGTTTCCATCCCAAGGACCAGAGGCTAGTTGGTAATGTACATCTACTGACAGTATGGTATAGCTCAGTCAGTGTGACAAGTAGACAAGAAGTATAGAGCTATTCTGTACTAAATATTAATACTATGTGTGGATTTGACCCATCTGGGTGGGTTAGGAGTCATTAAATTCCAAAAGAAGTGACTGGAATGTCACTGGATGGCATCCAAAGAGCTTAAACAAGAGGCAGAAGAAGGTAAGATAAGGGAAAATAGCCTCCAGTGGAAGAGGTGAGAGCTCAGATGGCAGTGACAGGATAGGTTTTCCCTTAGGGAAAAGCAGTTCAGGATATTTCCCTCCTGCTGACACCTGTCCTGCAGCTTCCAGTGCCACAGCCCTTCTTTCTAGCCAGGTTGGAAACCCATCCACTGAATGACCTGCATGACAAGAAAACACAAAATCCTACAAACCTGCAATGCCACAGCCACTGTTGCACAGCAGCAGAGTCCTTGGAGTGCTGACAAGCATCCATGGACCACGAACATCTCCTGGCACCACACCCCTGAGCCCAGAGCCTGGGGTTAGGTCAGTTGATTGGATGCTGGTTGCGTGTTTGATCCCTGTACAGGCCACTCACTGAACAGTTGGACTTGATGATCCTTGTGGGTCCCTTCCAACTCTATTCTGTGAGTTATCTGGTGCCAGATCCTTCAGGGTCTTCCTGCTGAGCTTGGTGAACCCAAAGCTACTCTCATGTGCAAAGAATTTGCAGGATCTAACACCCAGTTTGAATTCAGGTGCTGGGTAGAGGGATCAACATGATAAAATTTTGGCCTGTAACTCTATGAAATCTCTTCAAAATTATCTTTCCCCTGCAGGGCAGATGCTTCAGTCCCTTGATGCTGAGGCCTGGCTGTTTTGGGATGTCAGGGACCTGTGTTCCCCCAGGCACAACCTGGTGACAGCAGCAGCCACTGCAAGTGATAGGAGAAAAACTTAGTTTGAGTCTCCAGTTCCCACCCCTAACATACAATTTAATGTTTTGTTCTGACTTAAGACATTATTGCATAAATGCTCTACCTCTGCCCTAAGGGGATGTTTTAGAGTGTTTTGACTCCTTTATGTTGTTTTCTTTTTATTCTGTATGTCAAGCAGAGCAGCTGAGGGCCTAATGCAGATGCTAGGAAGATGGAATGGTCCCAGCACCACCATGACACAACTCTACCTGCAGCAGCAGGTGGCTGAGAAGGTGAATTTTGTGTGGAGAGAAGCAGGAGTATTCTGTATTTTCAGCAAGAAATCTCAAGCAAGACTGCACTGACAGGGGCCTGAGGCATACAGCAAAAACATCAGTGGTAAATCTCAATGAAAACAGGCATCAGCCCCATGCTTTACTTGGGGAATAATTTTCCAGCCCCACTCAGAGTAAATTTTTCCCTTTTCTCTACCCCTCAACAATTATGCTAACCCTGTTCTGGGCCTCCAAGTAAACAACTCAACCTCTCAACAACAAAAGGCTCTCTATGCTTGATTATTTTTGCCACCCTCAGGATGCTGTGGCAGTCCCTGTCCATCCCTACACCAAAGTTAGCTCTGAGCTTTTTCCTTCTCTGCCTCAACCCTAACCACTGACTTCTCAATCCTGGCCAGTGACTTACTCCTAAGACAGTGTCCCCACTGCCCAGATACTCAGTATTCCTCAGAGATGGATTCTGCTATTAGCTTTCAGTTTCCTTGGGCAGTTTCTTTCAGCCCCACTGACACATGTCCAGTGGGTTGGAGGTTTCAAGGTTTCAGCTTTTCCTTTACAACAGCCCTCACCCTAGTTTGATCCCTAAAAGCATCCAGCCCTCCCACAGGCTAAGCATTCCCCAGCAGAAGGTGCTTTTTGCAACTTCCATTCTCTTTTAGTGTGCTCCTCCCAGCCCCCATCTAACTATAGCTCTGGGCTTTCACTTTTCCCGTCCTTTGGAGCATCCCTGCATTCCAGGTGTGGCCTCACCAGTGCTGAGCAAAGGGTCATGTCCCTTGATCCAATGGAAACACTCCTCCTAACACAGCCCCCCTACTGTTAGTAGAAGCTTCTGCCTTTTCTCCTGCAGATCCTTTTCAGTCCTCTTCCTGTAGCTGTAGCTCTGAGGGTAGATGGGATTTATTCAGCCTTATTCAGAAAATGCAGAAGGAGAACTTCATTGCTGTTTGCAGCTGTCTGATGAGAGGGTGTAGAGAAGACAGAGCCAGGCTCTTCCCAGAGGCACAAAGTGACAGGACAAGAGGCCCCAAGATGCTACCTGGGACTTGGAAAACTCCAGATAGATCTTGAGGGAACAAACTTCACAACAAGGTTGGTCAAACACTGGAACATGTGCCCAGGGATCCTGTAAGCTCTCCATCCTCAAAGATGTTAAAAATTCAGCTTGCTGAAGCTCTGAGTAGCCTGACCTGACTTTAAAGCTGTCTGAGCTGTGAGCAGGGAGGTTGGGCCAGAGGACAGCCAGAGATCCCTTTCTACCTGAGTTACTGTCCAATTCTGCTACTGTGAACCTCAGCCTTTGTAAATTTGGAGCCCAGTCCTTGATGAGAGGAAGCTGTTCTGTCTTTAGCATCAGATTTAGCCTTTGTAAAGCCTACTCTGCTTTGAGCAACAGTTTCATGGGACCAATATCTAAACACCTGCTGGCCCACCAGCACAAAGCTTCCCAGCACTTATTGACAATAGGAAATAATTGCAGCTGACCCTACATTTTCTTCACATAGATTTTCAGCATTAGGACAGGTGTCCAGATTGATGCCTTGCCTATCCTGTGCAGTTTAAAGGAATTTGGGAATTTTGGAAATTTAGAAAAATTCTGGAGTGGTTATGGCAAGGGGAAGGAATGTAATGTCTGGAGGTGAAAGTTGGGAAAGTCCCAAATAATTCAGTTTCTGCTGCCCTTTTCACTGAGTGATGCAAAAGCCCTTCTTGTCTTCACTTTCTCTTCTCTCACCCATAAGCAAATTAAAATCACCTCAATATTTGCCCATTTTGACTGGAAGCATTGGATAGATGCTTCCTCAATTTTTTCTACCTGCAATAGACTTGACATTCCCACTGACATTTTATCCCTTTTATACAAGTGGCTCCAGAGAGCCTCAGAATAGGGAGTTTTTCCTCCTTTTCTCCCCTTTCTTCCTCTTCCTCTTCCTCTTCCCTGCCTAAACATCAGTTGGAAAGAAAAGGAGGCATTAAAAAGAGACATCCTTTCTGTGGGAGCAGGGAGGGGCTGTGCCCCTGGCTCTGTGCAGTGTTGGATTAGGGCAGACTCACTCTGGCATCGTGGTGTATTCCAACAGCTCACTCAGATATTTCCCCAGAGGGGAAAGCCTTTGCTTTCCCTCTGAATTCATCCATCACCAGGCACAGAACACTCATCAAAAATGTGGAATCTGGCATCGCTGCAGGATCATTATAAGGGTTTAAAAGAGAACATTTCACCACCCTATATATCTTGTCAGGCAGCACCTGACAGGTCAGCTGGGGAAGTGACTGCACTTCCCAGCTGAAGCACTGGCTTGAGAAAGTGTCATCTACAGGCACAGGTCAGCTCAATCCAATCCCCCTAAGCTGGGAAACCCAGAAACTCAGAGCTAACATAGCATTTACAGCATCTGCCCAACTTTCTGTACTCTATGTCACAACGGAGTGGTGACCCTGTTTCATGTGTTTTCATGTGACTTTTTCTAGTCCTTATCTCAATCCACTTATCCTGCTGGCACTAAGTGCAATGAGATCCACAGGTGAACCTTTTTCCATGAGAATAGTTATTTATGATTAATAACAATTAAAAGATTTGTCAAAAACTGATCAAGATGCTGAAATTGAGATGTTTAGTTAAAGCAAGGAAAATTCTGTCTACTCCCATTTTGTTTTTGCAAAAAAGAAAAAGAATAGAAAAGAAAAAAAAGAGTACTGAAACACAAAATCAGGAATGTCTCCTTTTCAGCAATAAAGCCCTAAAGAGTTAATGTTATCAAGCAAACTGGAAGTAAAACCAAACTCCACATTACTTATAATGCACTGTTTCTATCAATACACAGCTGAGATTAATTCAGGTGTGCCTGGTTTCAGGGTAGCCTGTACTTTGTTCTGCTGTCAGTGCTTTCTCAAAGTACCAGGACAAAGTTAAAAAATCAGTTTAAGTGTCTGTTGAAGCTAATTCATCACAGTAAAAAAATAGTTATGAGATATTAGCAGCTACTGCAGCTTCACTCACTTTCCCTTTCTTTCTTTTTATTGCCTGCATAAAGAAGATCAATTGCTGTCTGTCAATAGCCAAAAAAAAAATATCTTGTTTTCTATGACATTAAGCAAACTCTCTCACTACCCCAGCATATAAATGCCTGGAAGGTGAGAGAGGGTGAAAAAGAAAAAGAAAAAGAAGAAAAAGAAGAAAGAAAGAAAAAAACTAAGAAGGAAAGCTGCCTATAGGAAAGGTTTTACAGGGAAAGTGAAACCACAAACAGAAAAGGGGGGACATGAGGGATGGTGAGAAAGGCTTTTCCTGAGTCAGTGTCCCAGCCCCAGGCCCAACACCCATGCACTGACCTGGACACCTGCCCACACAGAGGTGGCACCACAGCTTCCTTTAGCCATGTGTGGTGTCACTCTCCTTTGCCCCAAGGACAGCAGAGGGCCATGGTATTGTGCTGATTTATCATTTATTTAATTTCCAGCAGCACCAAGAAAATTCCTACACAGGGATGTAGTGGAGCCAAAGTAGACATCAAAACTGTTTTCTCTCAAGCTTTCAGAGTAGAGGCTGGAAGCAGGTTATAGAGAAACATCCTTTTTAATCCTCGTGTCTTTAAATGTAAGAAGGAATGGTCTTGAGGATTTTGTTATAGGGTACATGGCAGAGAGGAGGAGAGAGGAGGACATAGGAACTTTGGAAGAAGCAAGGGAGGAATATGCAAAGATTTTTGGAGCTTCCTGTCCAAAACAGGTTTAAAGTTGCTATTTCATCACTTTAAAAATTAGCAGTATTAGGCCTGCTGCATCTTCTGGAAGCAATTGTCATGGGGATATCCCCCAGAATGCAGACAACAAGCACAATAGGACTGCAGCACTGCATTTATATACAAGGGTCTAGCATGGCACTGTGCCACAGAAACTAACTATACCCAGTATTCAAAAAACGATGAGAAGTGGTAGAAGTACAATTATCAGTTTTCCAGCATGACTGCTGTATGCAGTACATAAGGCAGAGTTGACATCTTAGGGGAGGCAAATGAGTAAAATATCTTTTTATTTCACCAGTACACTTTTTAAACTCTTACTAGTGTTTGAAATCCTGATGTTCTCAGCAGAAGTGATGGCCTGGAAAATTTTTCTTCTGCCTCATTTTTCCCCTAATCATCTGTGGACAATTAATTGCCTCCTATTAACATCTCAGACCTTGTTAAAATAGGCCCTTTTTTTTTTTCATTTTTTACCAGAGTTTTAAAAAAAGATCATTTCATCATAGTGTGGTGGACTTGTCATAAACATTTAAGATGTGCCAAAGTGTTATATTTTCTAGGCAGTATAATAGCATTCCATTTATTGTTTCCCAAGGACTAAACTTAGAAATGAATGTCTTTATGAAGAAGCTAGTCTTACTGTGAAGTTGCTTGATTCCATTCTTCCACCATCAGGCTCCTCAGCAAAGTAATTTCCCTTTAATTAAGCTATATGATGTAAATTTCATGGCAATTGATTTAATAAAAATATATGATGCAAAATAACATGAAGAAAAAGACCTTAAAGAAAAGCAGAAGGATTCCCTGACCAGAGCAGGTAATGGGAAAACTACTGGAAATGAGGTTAGAAAAACAATAAAAGGGAGGCTTTTATAGATTTTTTTCACCGATTCTCTTTTTGTAACAGTTAGATGGATGTAGCCCTTGCTACCTTCCTCATTTTCTCCTGTAAAAGATGTTTGAGAAGCTGTCAATTTTTTCTCTCTTCTACCCAATTATTAATCTATTTTTTAAATTAATAATACAATCAGTTCTGATGTTAATGTGTTCTGGAGTAAATACACATACTTTTCTGACCTACTTTTTAATCTATGTATGTTTTTGCCTCTCAAGTGAGAGATGTTTTCTGTTTCTTGTCCAAACCCTTGTGCTAATAATCTTGTGCCCTGTTGCACAAGTACTACTGCTTGTATGTATGTTCTTCTGTGGGACAATGTAAAAGCAAAATATCCTCTGCCTGCACTACAAATCCTGTCTGTTTAGAGCGTGGAGGTGGCAGGGGCATCCAGTTGTGAAGATTCATAACACAGTATGTGGTAATTCTGTGGACATCCTTAGGAAAATGTATCTCTTTGTAGTGCATCTTTTCCCTCTGTCCCAGCCTCCTCAGGAGCCATGTAAAGGCAGCTCCCTATCTGTCATTTGCCATCATCCATCCCTTCGTGGTGCAGATGATCCCTAGAAGCTATTGTTGCAGAAAGCAGGATTTCCATCCATGCTGATCTCTGCCCGGGGATGTTCACAGGAGGAAAAGTTGTTAAGTAGTCCATATGGACAAACTTAACAGAGGAAATGAACAGAGGAAATGGAGTCACAGCACAATTATGAGCTCCTGGAAATTACTGAAAGGTTGCAAGAACATGAGCAAGACTGCAAGGAGAGGGGAAGGCATCCAGAGAGTGCTGTGAAAAGGTTGAGTGGAGCAAACCTTGGGCAAACTTCAGCAGCTGAGATCCAGAAAAAACATGTGATTTTCACAGGGGTGCTTGACTCTTCTTGAGAACACTGCTGGCTGGATAAGAGCTCTTACGGTTTCAAGGACTCAACATGTGTCTGAGGTAACATCAGGCAGTCTGATTTAAGTGTGATTAGTTGCAGCTCTCGTGTCTGCAAAATTAGCCCAACAGCCGCATAAGAACAATTGTTTCGGAAAGAGAGAGGATTTTTTCCCATGTTTTCTTTAAGGCAAAAATCTTTGACTGTCATTCTGTGGATATTGCTTGTTTTGATCTCAGCCAGCATCAGAAAAAAAAATAAGCTCAAATACAAAATATTTTCTTTTGGTTTTAGAATTAAATTTTTTTAGGACTCCTTTAGAAACAGAAATACATTTCAACTCAGGCTGGGGCCAGAGCTTCAGATTCAGATCTTATTTTAGTTTAATTTTCTTTACTGAACCAAACCATCAGTCTTTCCTGGCAGGCAGTCTACCCCAACTAGAATATTTTCCATAGTGAGCTCCAGATAGCCAGCATACTAATGTATGCCTTTAAAGAAAGAAGAAATACCCTGAGTCCTGATGCATTCAATCAAAACAGCAAACAGTGATTTCCAAACAGCCTTTTCCACAACAGACTAAAGCAAGGGGAGAAGCAATCATTGCTTTCTGAAATCAGCCATGTCAGCCCTTGACACAAAGGAGGTTGGTGAAGAAAGGTTAGCTCTGGTGTCATTGTGCCATTAGGTCTGAACGCCTCTGAGAGATCTCTAGTACAGCCTGCCATTCACAGACCCCCAAGGATTTCTTTTTTAAATGAAAGGTTGCAAAAATCTCATTCTCTATTCCAGCACTGCACACATAACATGTTCCCTTCCCCCCATCCGTCACAAGAAGCTAATGGGAATCAGGTCCTTACTGGAGGACAATGGCAATTCTGCACAGGTGGGAAGGCATAAAACATTTGCCAGCCAACCAGTCTTCACTCATGGCCAATGAAATATTAATACATGACCTTCATAACTTTCCCTTTTCATTAAAAACCTCAGAACACTGAACTAATGTGTTTAAAAGCACTTCTGCTTCCCAGTGATCAGTGTTTAAAAAATAAATAAAAATATATCAGTGCTCCTTGAATTTGTGATCAGAAAGCTTCCTCCAGAGTGAGTCCAGCCTATTTACCATTGTTCTTTTTAAAGGAATGTTGAATGCAGCTGAATGTGAGAGATACATAACTGCATATCTAACCAGCACTTGCCCCTGAAGAGGAAGAGATAAAGGTTCTTGCTTCAGCCACACCATTGCTGGATTTTTACACTGAGCCCTCCTGCCCAGCAGTATTCAAGAAAGCTGTGTATGGTCTAAAAGACTGCAGCTACCCATATCACAAAGGATGGTTGAATGAAAAATTTAGCAAATGTTCTGTCTTTTCCTGAATGTTGCTTTATGTCACATTGTGGAAAGATAGCTGGTTTAGCAGGAATGGTGATTTATTTTGTAGGGTGGAAAGATAGCTCTTTAAATCAGGAATGTAAGCTTTTTCTCTTCTTCAACTGATGCTCACTATCAAGAACATTTGTATGCACAAAGCTACCTTAGTGTTCAAAGACAACTTCTCTTCACCAGTGTCACCAATTCCACAGATGACTGAACTGGCTTACAACCAGAATAAATCTTACCTCATGCATTCTTTTTCCATGTGGATGAAGACAGCTATCTAGAAGAAAAAGGCAATACAGCTTGGGGGCTAGAAGCACAAACCACAAATGCCAGAGGTGCATCACCAGTTGGACCAGAAGCTTTATGAGCTTTGGTAAGTAACCTTATCTCTTTGTCTAAACAGACCCCAAACTCCTTTATACCTGCTGGACTCAGATTGCATCATGGCTTTGTGTCTGTGGTATGTGGTGAAATCCTGAAGCAGCTGCAGATAGTAGGAGATACTGACCCATGGCTGGAATTTTACCCCAAGCCATCTTTACTTTTCCACTCACATGTGATTGTTTCTAAAGAATTGGAAGACACTGCTCACCTGAGGAAAAGCATACAAATGCTTGATTGTAGTAGTAGTAGTAGTAGTAGTCATGCAGAGTTAGAGATGAAGTGCTGTTAAGAGTTGATATTTGCTTCGTATGTGTTAAGCCTGCAGAAGACTTGAGGCAGAAAATTACTGCAAAAATTGAGATTTTTTTTTCAGTGCACAGAAATGCTTTGAGTTGTTTTAATTTGAAATCAATTACAATTATATAGTCACAATTTTAATCACTTTATTTTCCTTCTTTTTGTTTGGGATAGTAATATTATTACTCTCTTTTCTGAACCAAGTTGTCCTGCTATTAAATAGACTACTGTATGGTTTTGTGCCACTGTGTAGCAAAACCAACCATGGACCAGAAAATAAAATCAGAAGTGTGTGAAGGAAGGAAGTGTTGTGGGAAGAAAGAGTTCTACAACACCTGACTAAGCATCAAATGTCATCTCAGTCATCAATGCAAGGAGGAAGATCTCTGGAGCTTCTTTTCCAAGCAGTGCAAATTCCTTTCTCACTGTTGTCTCTGCAAGGTGCACAGGGCACATGTGTCACTGCTTGGGACACCACGGCTCCTGCCTGCAGTGCTCAGGGCTGCACCCCTGTCATGGAGTGGCCAGGACAATTCCAGGCCAAAGTCCTCTCACTAGGCAACCCCAGTGACTCTGAGACACAAAGGTCACTGTTATGTATGGGGGTGGGGGTTAATCCAAAGTGCTTTAAGTGCCAGAGGTGGTTGTGTCACATGTGCCTCAGTGGTGCCTGTGTGATGGGCATGATATTGGTCCCCCAGGACAAGGCAGGAGGCCTCAGGGCCTGCTAAGGACACTGCTTGGCTTGTCCTGGGAGAGAAGAGCTGAATATGATGACATCTGTGGCCACACAGTCTGTCTGCTCTGTTCCCCCATCACTCGTGCTCAGATTTCCTCTGGGAGGGAGATGATTGATTTACTCCAGAAGGAATGAACTACCACACAGGCACTGTAGAAAGCAAGGGAAACAAGCTGAGGAGAGAGTAAAGACAATCCCAGCTCAAATTTTTACTTTAATTGTATCCTGGGCAGCAATCCCCACAATAAAACAGAGCATTGGTCTCTACGCTTACTGGCTCTGGACACACAGATGGCTCTTAAAAATATAAATTGTCTCCTCTGATTGCTACCCCAAGTGATGGGTCCCTGCAGAAGGAGAGAGCCAAGCCTAAGGGCCCCGTCCAGTCATGCCAAAACCAGAGTGTTTATTTCCTTCATCTCACCACAGGTGGGAGCAGGCTTGTCTATTGATGCTTTAGGCCTTACACTTTTTCCTAATCTGAAAGGGGATGGATCATTGCAGAAATCTGCTGCATTCTGCCTCTGGTCTGTGGGGGATGGGGTAATAGGCTGCATGGGGGCTCACATTTGCACACCCTATCCCTACAGCTAAGTCTGACACCAGGGCACTAATCCTTGCAGTAAAAGAGCATGTAAAGGAGGAAGGGCCCTTGCCAACCTTTGTCTTCTCTGTAGTTGTATAACTGCTGTAGCATTCAGCAGAATGCTGGGCTCAGGAAGGTTTCCCAGACCTTCAAACACTGATCACAGTTTTAAGTTGGGGAACCAATCTGTGTTGGAAAAGAGCTCGAAGAGAATTTTCTCTTCTCAGCACAAATCCTCTTACTATGTCTTTAGGCTTTGCATATAACAAGAAGGAGTTTTGCTTCTGGTATTTTATACTCTCCAAACTGTAACTATAATCCCAACACAAACCCTAATGTTATTCACATAGAGGAGGTAACCTCCCTCCCTAAAGGAGCATGTAATTTTACCTCTGCTAACACCAGCTGTCCTTACATTATTGAAAGCCCTACAATGATGAATGCCTCATTAAAGTAAACTACAGGATCTGAGCCTACCCCATCCTCTATGACTGCCAATAGCCAAAGCATCATTCCCTATGGGAAAAGACAACCTATGGCCTTGATCACAGCACCACCAGTACTTTTCCTGGGATTTTGTGTCCTCTAGAATAGAACTGCCCCTTTGAAAATGTCACTGGCCTCACCCTAATTCCAATCCCAACTGGCAGGAGTACCACAATAAAAATGAAAAAAAGGAATTGGTCACTGATACCATCTCTCTGCCTGTTTTTAGGGGCTCTGTGGAATCCTGAAGGAAGTTGAGCATTAGAATATATCTTTACCATAAATGCAAATCCCACTGCTGTCCCTCCTTGTACCTCAAGAGCTAATGACCTCAGTGGAAGAGAAACACCATTCTCCTTCCTAAAGCTGTGGGTTCTGATGTTCTCCACAGTTAATTGGCCTCTTAAAGCTGTTGCTAGGTATGCTCACCAGGGAGAGATCCTGGGGCAAGCAGGTAATTCCTGATCACTCAAACCTGTCAAACTCTAGATTGACCCCAGAATCCCTTTGTAGCAGCTGCAACATTAAAAAGAATGATGCTCACACACAAGTACATACATATGTACACATGCATGGTGTTTTCTCTGCTCAAAATGTATGTATTAATTGACACAGCTTTTTTTTCAGCCTTCAGAGAAGTGGTTTGGGCTCTTTTGATGAAAGAAAAAGAAAAGGTATGCCACTCCCTGCCCCTAAAAGGAAAGGTTCAGAGAGTAAAATCTGCTGAGTTAGAGTTGAAGGAGTGTTTCTTTTGGAAGCAGCAAGACTTTTTTCTTTCCGAGTGCCCTCTCTTTGCAGACCGGGGAGATGCTGTTCCCTCGAGGTGCCTGAGTTTCCTCTTGGATGTTCACTCCCAAAGGGAGCTAACATGAATACAGGATGTGTAATCACTGGAGCTGGGTAAAAGAAGGAGTGACCTGATTTGCCAGTGCAGACACATTAGGCAGCTACTGCCTTAATTACCTACTGGGTGTCTCAGGTTAGATGATGTGACAATTTCCCAGTGATAACAATTATCCTTCTGGGCTGTGATTCACTTTTTGGTGAGTTTGTCAAGGCCTCTTGGATAAAATATGCATGAGCACATCTTGCCCATCCTCCACACCCAGGCTTCTACCACAGGTTAGCAGCATCCTGGCACAGATGGCAGCACTGGAATTGTTTTCCATCCCTGCTGCAGCAACGTAATGATGGAGAGCTTACTTGCAAGAGTCCATTAGGCTTGTTCTTGGTCCACTTTCTTGACCTGATTTCATCCATATTTTACTATGGATGAAATCTGTACAAAACAAACACAGGTAGAAAGCACCACCTTTTAAAAAATGGACAAATGCAGACAGACAAAATTATGCTGTGGGGTTTTATTTTGTTGTTGTTTTTGGGGTTTTTTTGTATTTTTGGTTTGGTTTGGTTTGGTTTGGTTTTTTTGGGTTTTTTTTTTTTTAGTTTTTTTTTCTTTGTCTCATTTTGGAAGCTGCCTTCAGCAATTTCTGTAGGAAAACAGTTATTAATTTTAGTAGTATTACAGTAGCATTCAGCTAATGACTTTTAGGAAATAGTTACAGAGATACCCATTTGTCTGTCTGTGTGTATGTGAATGAGAAATATGCCATTTATATAAAACATTCTGTCCTTACCTGTAGCCAGTTAGTGTCAGAAGACTGTTTGGATTGTTTGTAAACTCACTTGTACTTAGTGCTAGCATTGATTCCTTGGCTGAATTATTTTGCAAGAGGATAAACCCACTAATTGTGTATCTGAATAAAATTAAATTTTAACAACTTGAATGACTTTTATTTTACCTTGGATGATAATTTATTGACACAAATAGAACTCTTTAATTAAATTTGGCATAGCCAGGTCTGCTGAGGACATATTAAGCCCTTTTGCCATGTGATTTTAATGTTTTGTTGGGATTTTTAATATGTTTTAGACTGTCCTGATGTTCCTAGATTAAATTGTGTTTATTACAGCCATACAGACAGTCAATTATTTTGACTATGTAGTCCTTAAGGATCCCACACAGATTTAGCATAGATCTTCCATGAAGAAGGCCTATTAATTTATAATTTCTCATTAAATACATCAGAGATTGAAATCCAGTGTTGCTCTTCTGGAAATAGATATCCTAATTCAGGAGCCTGCAATTTGTAAAAATGGAAGGAAAACAAGGAGGACAGACTGGACGTTTATCACCATCTCTCAGGAGTTCAGATCTCAGTAAATCTTGGAAAGTTTAGTAAGAAAGTAAAAAAAAAATTGCAGCATCCCAGTGAGCATTCCCGGTGCTCTTAGGGAAGCTGAAGACTCGAGGTGTCACCTACACCTCTACAGAGAGCACCTTACCCAGAGGAGAAGCCAAGGAGGTCCTGTCTTCTGCAGCAGGCAGAACAAAGTGATAATCCTTGTTTTTCCCTGTGATGTGCTTCCTGGTGGAGTTTCATTGGAAGCTTGAACCAGAAAGTAAAGAAAGGTCCATAAGTTTACACGTCCAAGAATGAGGCTGACACAACTGATGGTCTGCTCTGCAGGGCAAAACTCAAGAAATCCCCACCAGCACCTCAGATCCCCTGAGTGCTGCCAACCCACCTCAACACTTGAAGTTCTGCCACTTGAAGTTCAACCACCACAACACTTGAAGTTCATCAAACAAGCAGACAAAGAACTAAAAGCCCTTCTACAGAAAGATTAGCAGATTTCTTTCTGCTAGCTAACAGGCCTGCCAGATCAGGTATGGGGGAGAAAAAGCTTTTAAACTGACTCCTTCATTCTGTGTTTAAGAGAAGAGGAGAGGGTTTGAATTCTGATTTTGTTGTCATGCTTCACTTAAAATAATGACACATTTTTTAATTGATTCCTACATCTACATTATGTTTAGGTCTTATGTTCTTGCATTAAACAAGTACACACTGGTATTACAGCAAGATATTTACATTCAGAATACGCACACTGAGAAAAATTGCACCTAAGGCCAGCCAAGAAAAAAAGATACATGCAATATCAGAGTATATGTATCACACTTTAGTTAAGGTTTCCCCCTTTCTAGTTTTGAAAACATATTGCTAAATCATTTCCAAAAAATAAGATGCCTGAATTTGTCTATTTGGGTGGTGTTGGGGAGGAAACATGAGGAGGGAGGAAAGGGGAACAACAAAACTGCAAACAAGCAGCAAAAAATTCCCCCAAAACCAAAGAACGACTTTGCTGTATCTTGGCTCAGGAAATGGTCTCTTTGGTTTGAAGGGATATTGCTCAAGCAGGCTAGAAGGTTTTGAAAACCTTCTCTGGGTTAAATTGGGCAGTATGATTTGGGACTACTGAAATGTAGAGATTTATTCACAAGTAAATACCTTAGGGTCATTGAGGGTCATTGGTTACTGTCATCTTGTACCAGGAGCAATCTCTCTTGTTTTCACCTAGCTTATTACTTTGTTTTGAAGCATTTCTTGTGCTGTTCACTGGCCTTCCTTTAGTAATACAGCAGGCAGAAATCATCAAGCAGCTCAAAACAACCTCCTTAGGTTTTCAGAATGCAGCTATTAGAGAAGGAAAAAGAACAACTTCCCTCCTTTACCCATCTGGTGCCTGCTCTGCAGGGGTGACAACTGTCAGTGCACAGGCTGACAGGGTACTAAGAGGGTGGCCTTCTTTATGAGGGAGGAATTCATATTTGAATGACTTCAAGAATTTTTATTCCCTTGGTTTCCACTGTATTTTGAAAAGGTCTGTGTACCTGCATTTGGCAACAGAGACAAGGGAGGAGGCAGGGTGAGGAATGGAGCCATAAACAACCCAGCCCAAGACAACCCCTTGTTGTGAGCCTTCCTACTTTGACACATGCTCATATATTTTAGAGTACAGCACATCGAAGTTGATTGTTTTGGCTGCTCTTGCTCCTGGTTTTTGGCTCCTGTGCTGTCTTCTGGAGTACTGGGAAGAGTCCACCTCCTGCCAAGCTCATGGGCACAGTGCAGGGGAGTTAACCAGCATCATCTGCCCTCTGAAAATCTATTCCTTTGCTGGTTACACAGGGCAAATTGGGTCCCAGGTGAGGTGGGAGGGCTGTCAGTTCCCCTGGGCTGTCTACCCCAGGGGCTTGGGGGTCAAGGCAGAGGATGGCACAAAATGGATTTGGAAAACAAGGCTAATGCCCAATCCATTGGGTTTTTTTAAAGGTACAATTTAGGAACTCAGTATTAAGGGGGAGAAGCAGGGTGAAAGCCAAGCCAAACACATTCTTCTTCAAACAGGTGTAGCATAAAGTTCTGGAAAATTTCTGAAGATATCTCATCTACGACACCTAGAACAGAAATTTTTAACTGCGCTGGCACTCAGTGGGTGGTAGCAGCTCTTGTTTGCTTGCTGGCCTTTCTTCCCTTTTCTCTCTTTCAGATCTGTCTTCTCACATGACTCTCTCTGTAGCCTCTTAACTCCAAAACTTACTGCTGTCATTCAGCTTCAGCTACTGTGCTGGATCCTGTGCAGAACACTGCACTTGGAGCAGAGCACAGATAGACTGAAGAAGGTCCAGAAACCCACAATGAAATAACTCTTCTGAAGAAATATTGAACTAACTTGATATGAGGGGGGGCATATGAAAATTACCTTCAAGAATGTAGAAAAGCTACTGTGAGAGAGGAAGGAAATACAGTCACAGAACCACAGAACTGATGAGATTGGCAGGGACCTCTGGAGATCATCTAATCCAAGCACCTGTTGCAAGTATAGTCAGCTAAAGCAGGTTGTGCAGGGACATGTACTGTTGTGTTTTGAATATCTCCAAGGACAGAGACAGCACAACCTGTCAGGGAAAGCTGTACCAGTCTTCAATCCCCATTGGAAAGGTTTTGTTCTTATATTTATATGGAATTTCTTGTCCTGTCATTGTGACCTTCCATGTCATTCTGCATGACATAGAAGAGTCTGATTCTGTCTTCCCAATTGTCTCCCATGCATAAGTAACAATCAGGTGTTTATACACATGGAGAAGATCCCTCTGAGCTTTTGCTTCTCCAGGTTGAATAGTTCCATTTCACTCAGCCTGTCCTCATACATCAGATGCTCCCATCCCTTAATCATCTTTGTGGTCCATCCCTGGACTTGCTCCAGGATGCACAGATCTCTTTTTACTGGGAAACCAAGGTGTAGATGGAGTACTCCAGATATGACTCACCAGGTCTGAGCAGAGGTGAAAGATCACCTCCCTCAACCAGCTGCCATTGCTTTTCTGAATGCAGACCACAAGGCTTGTGTAAATTTCCTTTATAGAAAATCACTTTGCTGCCCCAAGGTAAAACTGGTATCCACCAGAACTCCCAGGTCCTTTTCTGCAAAGCTGTTTTCCAGCCAGAAATCCCCCAGCCTCTACTGGGGCACGGGGTTATTACTTCCCAGCAGCAGGATTTTGCTCTTCCTTTTGCTGAACTCCATGAGATTCCACCAGCCCATTTCTCCAGACTGTCAAAGTCCCTCAGGATGCCTGCACAAACCTCTGGTGCATCAGCTGCTTTTTTAAGTTTTGTGTCACCTGCAGGCTTGCTGGGGGTACTCTCTGTCCTGGTGTGGAGGTGATTAATGAAGATGTCAACCAGCACAGAACCTGGCACCACCCCTGGGCTCACCCCTGCTGACTGGTCCCCAGTTGCACTCCGAGCCACTGACTGCAATCCTTTCAGCCTGGCAGTTCAGCCAGTATTCAGTTCATCTCACTGTCCACTTCTCTAGCCTACACTTTGCCAGTTGTTCTTCATATAATCTGCCAGCTCTGCAGTGGATAGGAACAGAAGTCAAATTGAAGCAAGAGACATTGATATTAGACAAAATAAAAGAGTTTTTCCAAAGTTTTACCAAGCACTGGGATAGGTTTTATGAGGAGATTGTAGCTGGAATAGATGATCCATTAAGGTCATATCCAGACTTTTTTTCTTTCATCCTGAACATTTTCAGAAATATCAACTGTGTGTATTTCTTCCTAAGAATGAGCTAAATTGAACTTGATCAGCAGAGTGCTCCCAGGAACTCCTCAGGAAATGGGAGAGGGGTAAAGAAATGGGAGGACAGTGTGGGTTCAGTGCAGATGTACACCCTGACATGGGAATTACCTCAGTCCACACTGACATCACTTGGGTGTCTGGAGCTTGGGCTTAGACCCCTTGCTCTACAGGAAATTATTTTTTTTTTGTTCAGACACGAGATATTCCCATATGCTTTAAGCAGCTTGATTAGCTTCTAGAGCATTTCAGCATATTGATCATTGTTGTTTATTTTCTACATTTCATGAGTTTAAAAGAGAAGAACACAGAAATAACCATTGTGCTTATCCCCCTGCTAAGGGGATAGAGGCTGGGTCTTGAAGCAATATCCCTTTCTTTTTTCACTCGCACGGACACAGGAGTGCCCGTGTCTCTGGTTCAGATGGAGAAGTGATTGTCAGCAGCAAGAGAAGCTGGAATGTTCAGACTGCCCTGCAGTCAAGGGAGGTACTGCTGGTGCCTATAAATAGAAAACCTGTCTCTCTGGGAGCACTGCTGTAGCTGATGAGGTGGATACAAACAAAGATGGAGTACAAGGGTATGTGAAGAAGGCAAACATATTTTTACTCCAGTGCAAGTTCAGTAGACTTCCATCTCCACCTTCATACCTGTTATTTGCCTCCTCCCCATGCTTGCAAGACAGGGATCCTTGCTTCAGACTTAATGTGTTTCCCAGATAATATGGCATGGTTTTCTGCACCATGGCCCACTGGGAGATGGATCCACACAGCCATCTCTGCTTACTTTGCAATGGTTTCCCTTGAGCTGCATGTTCCACACACCCCCTGCAGGCTCACCCTCTTATTCCTTTAAACCTTTTTCTGGATCCAGGAACAAGATAAGCAAAGAAAGTGCAGATCTGCCTACCCCCTCTGATTCCTGTCTGGGGTAAATGGGCATTTGGGCAGCCTCTCAGGTCAATAGGTTGTGAAAAGAGGCAGTAGGAGACACTGCCCAGTTAAAAACTGTAGTAAAAGACATTGTCCAGTTTCCTTGCAACTTCTTTTCAGAAGGGAAAACACAGACTTAGATGTGCTGATTTGATACTGGTGAGGTGGTGGTGCAGATCTCACAGGATAAGGTTTTCTTGGCTCTGATTCATTGTTGGTACAAGTTGGGACTTCTATGTTCAGAGCTTTTGGTTCTGCATGTGAGAGAAAGGGATGACAGACTTCATCAAGGGAGTCTGAATCAGAAGTGATTCATAGCTTGTGAAGTACTCAGATACTTCATGTGAGTGCCATAAAATTACTTGAAAAGAAACAAATGTGAAATATGAGACTGGATGAAAAGGAAAGGACAACATAGTGATCACCCACTTTTAAAGGCCAGAAGAGACCATTATGGCAGTTCAGTAAGACTTTGCCCATCGCACAGACCTCAGCACTTCACTGAACTAAATTCCTACTTCAGTCTAAGAGCTGTTATTGAACTAGAGGCACATATTTTGAGAGAAACTGGCCAACTTGATCTTAGATGGAGAAGGGAATAGGAGAATCCACCACTGTCCTTGGTAAGTTGTTCCTTCTCTATTAAATATGCATTACTTGTTCTCATTTGTTTGTATGGCTGGTAACAGTCTGACTTATTTCAGGCCAGTGTGCTGGCTAGAGGGGCACTCTCTTTTCCTAACTCTGTTGCCTGGTCATGGGACTCTGAGCATCACTAAAGGCCCTGCACTGATTTTCATTTCTGAAGCTGACTCATTCTCTTGAGCCCTAAAGCCATGGTTTAGCCAGAAGACCTATAAGCACTCTCTGACTCCTGAGTCTGGGTGAGTGCCTGGGCTGTGACCTGTTTTTGCGTGGAGGTGCACACTGCTTGCCCCTGCCACCCCTCTTTGTGCTCTGCCTCTGCACCAGAAAAGCCCAGGTGAACTGATTGGACAGAAAGCATCTCCATCTGTCTTCCCAGGGAAGGAACAAGGACCCTGTGATGTACTGCAGGATGTGTACCTGGGGCAGCTGGCTGGATGCAGAGACTATTCCACCCTAACAAATGCTCACCTACTTGTGAACATATTTTCAGGCTCACCATGAACTCTCTCTAGGATTTCAGCCCTCCCCCATGAGCCCCATCTTCAAGTGCACTGTCCCAAGGCTGGCCATGCTGGTGCTGAGCACAGCAGTAATGAAACTTTCTGAGGGGAAACGACAAGAAAATGTTCTGCAGTTTTCTCTCCAGATTTGATTTTGATTTCATTTGAATGGTTCTATTCCTAATTGCTTGCCTATAGCGAAAACTTAATGTGTTGATTTTCCAAGGGCTACAGAGCAGCACTTGGAGAACAATCAGTCAGATGTTTTGTCACATCCCAGGCAGCCTTAACAGCATTTGCCTGAAATGAAATGTAACATCTCTACACTGCAGGCAATATTTTTGCTGATAACGCTTCTGCATATCTTGCTAAATAAAAATAGATCCCTCCTTTTTTTTTTTTTGTTTAGACATCAGTTAAGAGCAAACCCAAAGCCCCACTTGCATTAAGATGATACAGTACCAAACTGGAAGACAAAGTGGTCCTCCACATTTGACTGCAGTCACATCAGGTCCCTGACTTGATCCTGAGCCATCTGCTAATTGCTGTGGTTTTGCAATCAAGTATTGCAAAGCTAATTTTGTTGTGAAGAAGCTGTTGGAACATGGATTCATCCTTGGAAATCACATAGCATCCCTGCTAATGGGTACTGCAGATTGCTAAGCTGCGCCAGCCTGCTTTGCCACTGGATAAACTAGGATAGAGCCCTGTCTTTCAAAGACTTCTGACACCCTGGGGTGCTGAGCAGCTTTACAGGATGCTGCAAGCTAAGGAAAAGCCTGAGGCCATCTGTCCTTAATACTGGACTCAGGGGCTGTAGGGATGCAACTGGGTCAAGTGTCCCAAAGCACCTGGGAATCCCGTGTCAGAGCACACCAGCAATTTGCCTGCCAGCATGTGGGAGCTGCTGTGCCAGGCAGTTGTGGGGCACATGGTGCAGGGGATACAGAGCAGGCCATGCCCTGGGGTGCTCTGTTTGCTTCTCTGTCTTGCAGTTGCCAAAGCCCAAATTGCAGCACTGCTCTGCACCCCACGCCACTGCCAAGCACACTAAGAAAAGGCAGAAACTAAATGCAGAGTGCATTCAGACCAAAGTGGGATGCTTGGATTACTGATATCCTCTGTGTGTCCCTTTGAATGCAGCAGCAGCAACAGCACAAAACATTCCTGGAGCTGCTGTGCCCACCTCCTTAGGGGCCTTTGGCCTAGACATTGGTCTGTCACAGGTTTTAGAAATATCAGACTAAAAAAAAACGTGATGGAGGGACAGGCACTGATGTGTCATCATCTTCTGCTGTCATAACCAGTGCTTTTATGATGTCCATTACTCTGATGTCCCATTTGACTCAGTCTTTTAAGGTACTTGTCCTCACAACACCCCAGTGAGGGACAGGAAATGCTGCAGATGAGCACAGACCGTGTCTGTGTTAATAATAGTAACAAACATTCCTGGAGCTGTCTGGTGTCCCCCAGGCCAGAACTACTGTGTGGGCTGTGGTGGCTTACAGGGTCACTGCTGAATGGGACTACAATTTAGTAGGCACAGGCTGTGGCATGAACAGTGTGGGGGAGGCCACATGCCTCTTGCACATCCATCCCCCTGTCCCATGCTTGAGGCATCCAGGCATGCTCAGGCTCTGAAACTGGAGTCTGCAGGCTTTACCCCCAAGATTGTGGGTGCTGCTTCTGCTTTTGCAGCCTGTAAAAGATGATGTCTTTGATGCTTTTGCTGTTTCCCCAGGCTCAAGGGGAAGGGGAGAGCTGCCTCGTTCGGGCTGGAGCCAGCAGAAGCACAGCTGGCCATGTCAGATTAATCCTACCCCTGCAGAGAGGAGAGATGCTACTTCTAGAGACTAGCAGTCTCTGACTCAGGTCAGTTTCAAGCAGCATGCGATCAGCAGGTAGCTTGGAGTGAGGTTGGGGGTTTAAGGCCCTTGGAAAAACTGTAGTTGTCTTGTCTAGTAAAAAAATGGCAAAAAGCAGCTCCTACTAGTGAGGAGGTTTTTAACTGGATGATGCTGAATTCGGAGTGTTTTGAGGATTGGTGTGAGAGCAAGAGGGCTGCACAAGGAGAAATTCTACTGGAAGACAGTGGAAGAAATTCTACTGGAAGACAGACTTTGGACACACCAAAGTGACACACTTTGTATCACTTCCTAGGTTGCCTGGCTCATGTCACATTCAGGCAGTTTTTAGGACTTGCTTGATTGAGTGCTACCTGGCACGAGCCAAGAGAATGATGGGTGTAATTCAACAGTGGAGGCAAATGTGCTCCAGATCCTAGGCACACGCCTTCACTTCATTCAGGTTTCTTGGGCAGAGGTATAACCAGAGAAGCTAAGTCTCATTTCCCAAGACGTGTGGCTCTCCCACCCACTGATCTCAGATTTATCCAGACACTTCAGGTAACCACTCAAATATTTTTGTGGACCTTGTCTCAAACATGTGGCCCACCATAGTTTGGGAACTCTATAGCAGAAGGGGAGTCAGTCTAGCTGCTCAACTCGGGCTGCTCACACAGGTAAGGTGAGGTATCAGAAATAAGGTGGGAACTGTGTTCTTCATGCAGCCCCCTCAGGGCAGGGATCTGTCTTTTCTTCATTTGTCTGCAAAGCACATAGCTGTGGCCTTGTGTAAATAATGCATAACATGCACAGTCATATTTTCTGCACATCCCTACCCGCACAGATGGCTTCAATGGGAAAATGTCATCGCTGATCATTAAAAGGCAACAAACTCCTCAACTACCAAAATAAATAAGTGGTATATTGTTGGCTTTTACAGTCAGTAGGATCCCACATGAGGGGATTTCCCCCCCATGTATGCACCTTCAGCAAATTGATTTGATAAGACCCAGTTGCAGACATCACCTTATTTCAAGTTCAGTTACCTAGGAAACTGCAGTGCACTGCTGGGACGAGCTGCCCGCTCCTGCTCCTGCCGGAGCTATTACACACATCAGCTCTTCCTTCAGGAAGAGCAGGGCGCTGCCAATGCCAGCTTCCAGCCTTTTCCTGCCGATCTGGGCCGTGCGCGCGCGCGGAGGGAGGCAGGCAGTCCCCGGTGCCCGTGGGAGGGAGACACGCGCACCACCCACGCCCACGTCTGCGCACCGGGAGTTGCTCTTTTGGCTGCGAGGAGACGTGGAGATGTGGTAGCTACCTACAGCGTGTGGTGTGGAGATGACAATGACATGGGAGCTAGCACTAGCTGTGCGTGTGAGCACACAGTCCCACGCGGAGCGGCTGCTGTGCATGTGTGTGCTCACACACGTAGGTGCTGCTTCTCATGAAACGACCCGAGCTATCAGGGCTTCTACAAAATGGTAATTGAATCTGAGGATCTGAGATGGCACGCTCTGCTGTGGTTTGTTTTCAGAGGACTCATTTGTTGAAGATGAGTTTGCCTGCTTTGGGACAACAAAGCCTTTGCACTCTCTGCTCTGCGGTTTCTGAGAAATGAGGAGCCCTTGAAGAGCAGCTCTAGCACATTGCAGTGGTGCTTGACAAAGAGCTGGTGGTGAGGAGCCCAAGAGCCACAGTTACTTTTCGAAGCACTTGATTTTTACCAGATTGCCATAATGTGTCCATAGTGGCAGCTTGTCTCTCAGGTGTGAGATATTCAGCTGCACATGGCCTCAGGACATAGGAGGCTCAGGTGCTGGGCTGAAGGTGGAAGGGTGTAAGTGAACAGCTGGAGTGGGGAATCCCATTTCCTTCCTTGCACCAGAGCCCAGGAGCTGCACCATGGGGATGCAAACACATGCACAGTCAACTCATCTACTCTTGTTTAGCACAGGTAAGCTGACTAGAGCTAGTTTCTTTTTAGTAGACAGCCCTGCCAGGGAGAAACACCCTATTCCCCATGCTGTCATTCAGCAATTTTCCAGAGACAGTGGATACTTTTAATGTTTTCTTTTACATGATTGTGGAGTCCAATATGCATCTCACAAATGGGAAAATAAAATCTGGTCTGCATATCTCTCTGATTAGTTTGTTCTGTGCCATAACTCATGTAGCCATCTGTAGGTGTCAGCAGCCCTTTACACTGTCTTTCACCAACAACAAATATTGTGGCTGCTCTAGTAGAAAGGAAAAATGTCTTGAGGAAGTGGAAATGATCAGAGGGGCTGCCCTGAGGTGCCACAGTAGGAGATCTGTTGTCTGAGGAACAGTCTATTCTGATGAGTTTTGAGGACTATACACATCTTGCATTGTTTGCAGGAGAAGATCACCATTTTCCCTTTTGCTATCCTCTCTGGGAACTCAGTGAACAACAGGGATAACAAACTCACAAGAACAGGAGGCACAATCCTTCTGTCCCTCTCCCCATCTCCATAACCTGGACGTCTGAGATAAGGGGTAGCAGAATAGCTACTGTGTGGGCCAAAGCAGTGGCCTACCAACATCCACCTGCAGAGAGCAGGGCTGCTTCTGGCCTTTCCTCCAAGCCTCTACCTCACCTCCTGACCTGTCTGGCTGGAGACTCAGTTCACCACCAGAGATGTCAATGTAGCAAGCATCAAAACTCTTGAATAATGCTGTGTTGCTGGACAAAATATTACCAGTGAGGTCTAACTGTCCAGAAGGAAGAACACAAACATTGTGAGTCATGCCCTGTGGAATACTTACATTTGATACATACATATGAGCACGCCCTCTGATCCATTGCAGTGTGTTCTCACCAACTGGCTACAAAGCACCTGTTTTCCATCAATAACTATCCTGATAGGCATTTGTCTGGTGCATGCTTGCCATGTCAAAGCTAATAGGGTTTGCAAGAAACTTGATGACCTATTTAAATTTTGTATATCTAGACAGACAGCTAGACGTGCAGTCAGGTAGATACTTGGAAGTCCAGCTCAGTGACAGAGAAACCTTTATTTTTATCAGCCTGTCAGCACTGTCATTACTGACATTTACTTGGCATTACCCATTCTCATATAGAGTCCTATATTTCACAGAAACATATCAGAGAGTCATAGAATGGTTTGGGTTGGAAGGGACCCTGAAGATCATCCAGTTCCAATCTCCCTGCCATGGGCAGGGACACCTTCCACTAGACCAGGTTTCTCAAAGCCCTAACCAACCTGGCCTTGAACACTTCCAGGGATGGGGCATCTGCAGAATGTCTCATGACTCTTTAATTGTCGCATGTAATTGTTATAACAAACTTGGCCCGTGTCTGTAAGACACACTATGTATGTTTATGTGTCTATACATGCACACATACATACAAACACCTGTGTGTGTATATATATATGTATATATATGCATGTGTACACCCATACACATACACTCAGAAGAACCTCTGTATGTGTTTCAAACTTACAGACAACTAATGTGCAAAGGATAGGCAGGTATTTCCTTTCATCCACTATCTCCAGGATGCAGCAGGGCATTTTTAACAGCACTGAATGAAACCGAGGGAGTGAGCAACAGCCTATCCAGATCAAAATCTCTGCAATGCATCTTTCACTTCCTGGGGCAATGACTCTTGCAGCTGGGGACCTACTTTTATGAATAGGTGTTCAGAGAAGGGATTTGGCTGTAGAAATTCTATCTATGCCTGGGACTCTTTCCTGCAAACTTTTATATGTGTCAGACATTTCAACTGAGTTTTATGTGTTGTTCTGCATAACAGCATCTCCAGAAAGGTTTGCTTTCCTGGCTGCTTATAAGTCACTGATCTTTGATTGTTGTGTACCTGTATCCTGGAGGATATTATGTTTGTTTGTATGTATTTCTCATTTGAAATACCCTAAATGATAGATAGAGAAGCTTTGGCAACAGCCAATTTTGTGGTAATTATCTGAGCTGAAAAGCTTCTGGGGCTTCACAGAAATAGTGGCAGCAGATGCATCTGTGCCTGTGTTAACCTGCTTTCCCAACATCCCCAAAGCCTGACTGCCTTTTTTGACAACATTACAAAAGCAGTGTAGAAAGGGAAAGAAACACAGTTAGAGAGAATAAAGCATTTACTTACTTTGAGAACTGACTTAAGATATGGAATGGTGCTAAAAAGACCGAAGGCTGACCAAAGGGCTGTAATGTCTAACAGTTTTTCTCTCCAGATTAATATTTCATGTCCTGTGCCATCTTTGCCATCCTGCACATCTCCTCTGTCAGGAAACCTATGCAGGTAGCAAAAAAAGGCCCAAAAATACAGCAGCTCACTCATCCCAGATCCATTATTCTGACTTTACTCAGAATGACCAAGACTCTAAATCGGAGGTTTCCCCCCTTCCCCACAGCTAGGGTCAGAGTTGGCTCCTTGAGCCACTGGATGCCTCTGCTTGTGCTGAGGCTGAGCCATTGTCTGTAGGTTCACAGAGTCTCAGGCTCTATCCTTGGTCTAGAACTGCTGATGTTACCTCTGAAATTGGTCCTGCCACCTCAAGGCTGCCGGACCCTTTCCATGATAAACTTCTGTTTTAATTTCTTTATAACCTAGCCTGAGCATAATACTTTTTTTGGAAGATGACCATATGTTGGGCTTAGGTCCAGATCTGGTTTCCTCATTGTAAGAACAATGCATCTCAACTGAAGTAGAAGCAGGGCAGGGATACAGAGGGTGATGACTGGCTGTCTTCTGAGAGAAGGCTGAATTTCTCTTGTTTAGCCTAGCAGCAAAAAAAAGCTGGCAAAATGTAGAATTGTCATCTGAAAATATCCCAGAGAGGAAAAAGGGTTGCTTTAAAAAGTCAGTTTAGCATTATAGCTAAATGGTTTTAAAATGTCTAGGAGTCAGTCTAGACTGGAAATGAGAAGCTCTTTCTGCTGTCAGAGTGATGGGGTCCTCGCAGAGGCTTCCACAGGATGCTGTGAAGCTAAAATAACCCAATTAGCTTTGAGGTGAAGCTTGAGCAATTGAAAGGGACCCTACAAAGCCACTGCCTGCCAGTGCAGGACCCTGGATTGCATCATCTAGGGCATCCCTTCCAGGACTGCATTTCTAAGGCGGGAACTACAATTTGAATGCAATTATGAGAATACTGAAGTTGTAGATAATGTGTTCAAGATCACTTAATTCACAAGCAAGGCTTTACTGCCTCTACCACTTTTCCCTCACAGTGCTGTGGAAATAAGTGTATCATTGCCTTATCTCTGCTCAAGTATTAAAGTCAGAATGTGTCAGAAACATCCAGGAGAAAATTAAATAAGATTCCATTTGGTGTTTTGTAATGTGTGCTGAACATTTTCTTTTCTGTCAAAGAAATATTGAATAATGGTGTATTTGGACAACACTTTTTTTGAAAATACAGCATGCCATTGCATAAATGAAGCGTATTTGTTAACATATAGATGCAGTTCCTAAGTTTTCTTCAACTTTTCAAACTTTTGAGTGCTTGGATATTCAATCTTATAATTCTTTCAATTTAGAGAGGTATTTGACTATAGTAATGCTAAGGTGTCTGCAAGAATGGTCAATTGAAACAGATTTTCATCAGTGGTGCTGTGCCATTGAGATAATAGGAAGCCTGTGTAGTGGTAGATAATAAAAGCTGACAATAAAAACAAAGTTTGTATTCAAGTCAAATTACAATTGAAACGTTTTGAGCTGTGTTTTACTAAATCCACTTGCAAGAGTAGGATCAGAAAAATAATTCCCTGTCTTGTAGGGAACGTTTTCTAGAGAATGTGTTCTCTAAAAGAAGCCAGCAAATTTCAGCACTGATAACTTTCTTATTCCTAAAACCAATTATTTTCAAACATGTCATCTACACTAGCTCTCAGTGAAGATTAACTACATGACAGGCTTGAACTTTTAAAAGCAAGTGAGTTTTAAATTATGAAAGAGCAGGGGGAAAAGGTGAGACTAATTTTTACTGTACAGAAACATGTAAAGTTTTTCAGTGCATCATCATTCATAGTCTTCTTGCCATAATTATAATGAAAATTATTCCCTTTCTCTTTTTTTTTTTTGACTCCCTAACAAGAAATGCTTTGTCATTGGATGATGTAGACTAATTTTTAATGAGTCTTTTATCATACGAATAGCTTATTGCAAATTAAACTCCCCCATCAAGCCCATGAGTATATTTTTGTTAATTGCCTTGCAAGCATTAAAGGATATTTCTAGTTCAAGCTGCCTGGACCAGCACTATTGAGTGCTGCATTTGTGTTGTCTGACTGTATGGGATCAGCACCAGGAGCTGGCTGTCTTCTCTGGCTTTTTGTGACAGTCTATTCAAAATCTGATTTCGGCAAATATTCATGGACATTATGTGAAAATATGCTTCACTGTACTCCTCCAGAAGTACCTTTCTGTATATTTTCAGAGAATGAATCTTGCAATGCTCACACTCCTAAACCCTCCTAGGTTAAGAGGCTTGCTGGTATTGCACTGTGGAGAGGCTTTCATCCTCAGAACTGGCACAAATTGAACACTGACACTGGATATTTGTGGGAATGTTCCTATAGTTTTCTAACTACATGTGGGTTTGCATCAAGTGTGAAATATTTTAGCCCTAAAGCAAATACTTACAGATGTGGGAAGCTGGTTACTATTCAGGATTTGATTTGCTACAGTGAGTTCTTCCCCAGCAAAATTACCATTGATGGGATCTGCGTTATCAGGACATCAATTTTCCCCCACAGGCCACCAAAATGATAGACCTTCAAAGCTAAGATAATCAAAGGGGTCAATAAATGTCTTCACCCAAGGTAGGTAGGAAAACATCAGGGTTTCAGTGTGACCCAGGCTGGCAGAGTTTCTGTTCATAAGTGTTAATCACCTTTTTAAAATTTGATTATTTTGGTCTAAACTTTGAGTTGAGACTTCAGTAAACCCCTGGGAAGCCTGTGGAAAGCTAGCAGTGCCCAAACAGTGCCTTAGCTGGTGGCCAAGGACAGATAATCCACATTTCTCATATATATTCTCCTCTGGTTGGAGGTTTTAATGAGGAGACATTTCCAGGATGAAAAAGAATAGCAGGACTGAGAGAATTTAATCCTGAAAAATGAAATAGGAAGACTGAAAAGAAGATAATCACAAGTTTCAGGATTTAAATTCCAGTACATGGGATGTGGTCTGTAGGAGACCACGGGAGTCTGTGTCATGCCTAAGGTTTCTTCCTTTTTCCACAGAGGGGTCCAATCTGGCCACTCTGTGCCTGATGATGCTGGACAATTATACAGGCACCACACTGCCTTCAGTGCAGCAGCTGGGGCTGCTTCCCCGGGGCTCCAGGGCTCGGACACAGCATCCGATGGCAGCCACTCAATGTCTGTTACCAGGCATGAGGTGAGCAAGGGGAGCTGATCCTATGCATTCATCCACAGCAACTGTGAGATAAACTACATTACTCTAAATGCCACTGAAGGAAATTTGGCTGACGAGTGCAAACTCGTGGAGCTGCTTTAATTGCAGCACTCAGGGAGAAGGCGGCGATTTCAGCAGACTGAAATAGGATGGGGAGTCCTCACTGTGTGAGGCAGGAGAGAGAGCACCAAACACAGCTACTCAGGCCAAGAGAAAAAAGGGAAATCCAGTATTTCAGGTGGGAAAACAAACTAGGCAGTCTTTCCCTTTCCATAGCACCTCTTCTTAGCCAAATCAATAAACAACAGATTGAGGCCTGAGGGACTAGAATGGCACAGGCAAAAGGACTAGGCTAGCATACCTCATCCCCCAGCTTCATTCCTCACAGGAAAAGGCATTTTTAGGTAGATATGGCTGAAATAGCTTCAGTGGAAAAAAATGGAGCAGGTGGGAGATGATTTTTCATTCATTAAAGACGGTCATAGAACTTTGTCGTCTGTCTTTGTTAAAGAAAATCAGAGACCTCCCACAAAGAGATTTTTCTTTTGCTGAAGTCATGCTTAGCTTTTTTGTTTGGATGGTTTTGTAAATGAGGTAGGGTATTTTGCATTGAGAGTAATACCTTTTTTCATGAGAAAATGTAGAAGAAAAAGTTTCTCTTCCTTGAAAAACTGATTTTTAACTGGGTTCAACCATAGACATGGATTGGTTATTAAAAATAGTCATAAATATTTTAATCCTGCCAATAGTCAAGCTGCTGCCAGTAAAAGCATTTGAGTTTTATTCTTAATTTTTACCCTACCAAGAACTCTCCTAACCTTGTTGAGACAGCCTGAATGCTCAAGTTAAGTATATGCTCACCATCCATTTGGTGGTGAGCCCAGGTTTTCAGGGTTGTAGAAGTGAACTGACAGTTCAGAAAATAAAGCCTTTCTTCCCTGATTTCTTTTTCTTTCTTAACTGACAAGTGTACTGATGGCCAGTTTAATTTGACTTGACACAGATGGTCATTTCAGTTGGCAATCATCCACCAAAATACTTGTCACCCTTGGCTAATGACCTACCCTCATCGATAACCTTGTGACATCTTTTCCACACAGTATATGACATGTGCCTGTGAATTTCCTGCAATAACCCCTTCGTGTTTTTAAATCCCAGCCTGCCAAATGCCTGGCTCCAAAATGTCATTTCTCCCTCTCAGGGACACATTACCTGCTGAGGGAGCTCTTTGCCAGGCTCCCTCCATTTTAGCCCTAGGGCTTGCTAGGAAGGGACATGGGAAATACCATGGGAGGACACATCTGCCCTTGGCTTCCATCTATCTCACCATGCAGGGCCACAGCCTGAAGGGCTGGAACCAGGGGCTTGTCGTTCCCTCAGCCTTTCCCTAGATCTGAAATGGATTGATGTTGCATTGCAGCACTATAGATCGGGGAATGAGGCCTTTTTTGCACCTGTATGTTTTAAGGCATCTAGATAATAATTATTAATGACCCACAATAATTCTAGATTCTTATTTTCTCTGCATCTATAATGATTAGAAATCCATCATTTTGTCCTCTGAGCTGCCTAGCCACTTCAGAGGAGAAACTTTAGCCTTTTGCATGCTCTTGAAGCCTGATCAAGAGTCCCCTGTAATCCATGGCTGCCCAGTCAAACTCAGGGTTATATTACAAGTGGGATGCCATCAGCTACTACAGAAGTAAGTGGTAAACAAGATGTTTGTAAGATAAAGTCTTGCATCTCCATGCAATATTTTCCAGCTCCTGTTTGAAAGACATTTTCCAGTCTGATCTTTCACTGGAATACTTCTACTCAGTTTACATTTGTTTCTGTCACAGGGCTATTTGTCCAATAAATTAAACAGTCAATAAATGCAGGGGCCATAAATCTTTTCTATCACTAATTACCTTAAAAATGAGGAGACTGCTATTCTGCCTCCTTTATTTCATTTGATAGTTGTAGCAGCAGCAGCAGATCTGGCTAATAGTCCCTGCCTTCAACTTGGGACCATTGCAGGGCCATGGGAAGGACAAATATGAAAATCAGGCATGTGAAGAGTCATTTTTCTGATGAGAAAACATATTACTATGAAGCAATGAGGAGCCATGGGACTTTCTAACCTGGATGTAACACACTTTTACCTTGGCTGAGGCTGTTCTGCCATGGTGAAGAAATGCCCTCTGGGAGCTGCTGCTGTGTGACTGCTAACACTTGGCAGTCATTCCTCTGCGTGAGCTGTGGGGAATCTCCATCACTGTGCAGCCATCTGAACCTTGTTTCTGTGAGGTCCCAAAGGCCTTTGCAAGGTTTGTTTATTATTAGTGTCATTTTCCACTCTCATGACTTATTTTGAATATAAGGAAAGTGGATCCTATTAAAAAAATGCTATGTAGGACACAAAGTGTGGAGTAACCCATATTTCATCATCCTATTATTAAATAGCAAGTATTCATTTACTTTTCACCAATTAGCTAAGAACAGGCAAACTTAAGTTTCCACATGTGACAGAGAGCTAGCTGCTGCTAAATTATAAATGTCATATGTGGATCCAGGGTATTTTATGAAAAAGATTAGTGAGTTGTTTCTCACATCATAAATTTCCTTGTTGGTCTGCTAGGAAACATTTCCAGTTTGTGGTGACCTTTCTGAACTCTTGACTCTAACAGTGCATCCAAGAGCAGGTGGATGCAGATGACCCAGAAGTCCTGCCAATATTTGTGTGGTGTGTATGCCCGTGTGGGAGGCAGTAGCATTTGGAAAAGGAAGATAGCATCAAAGAGTATTTAGGGAATGAAGCTGTGGGCTCAGCTGTAAGCAAAGCCCCTGTGGTTAAAGCTGTGCCTGTTGAGATGTCCCATGTGACAGTACCAAACTCATTTCCATGCTTTGCTATGCATGTCCACCTCCTTGTTGAGCTGAAAAACTGTTTGTTACACAGTGCTGGGGTGTAAATGAAGGCAGTGACATCATCCCTGCAAAGTCTGATCAGCACCATGCCCACCGTGCCCTGTTTTGCAGAGGTCACTTCCACTGACTTTCTGGAATACAAGAGTGAACAGTGGCAGAGCTTTTCAGCCTCCTGTGCACTCAGGTTTTTTTAAATATAATCATTACAAAAACAAAGGTCATTTAAGAACACGCAAACACACAGAAAATCCCACTTTAGATTTCAAAAGTGCAATGGAGTTTGACCTTTGCTGTGTCTTCTGCTGTGCCTCCTCTCTAGAGGTTTGTATGGTGTTCGTGGTCATGCTGCTTTATTATTCCCACAGCTCTGTTTCTTCCTTCTAGGTATTAAATGAAGCAAAGCAAAGAACTGCAAATTTTACTTAAAACAAGTTGACCTACCCTTGGAAAACAGCAAGTGCATTCTTAGGTAATTCACAAACAGTAAAAGGAGACAAGGTCAATGATCAACTCATTTATTGTGGGTTGACCCATCTTACTGAGCCTATGGTTTGCTCCTGAGCTCTCAGGGTCACAGCCCTTTTGTACACCAGTGTTTGGGATTTGCAGAGAGCACAGATCAAGGTCCTTTCCTTACAGGACCTTCCAGACTCACCTTGCAGACTGGCAGGCTGATTTTCAGTGGATCAATGAATGAGTTAGGACGCCTAGTCTCACTGTGAGCACAAGCAGAAGAACTCTCCATTTGAGTTTTCAGGCTACATCAACAGGACAGAGATATCCAGAAGAGAAATCTGCTACAGCACAAGGCCTTTTGGGGGTAGTGCGGAAAAGCCCCCAGCCACAGCAGCAGAAGTACATGTGAACTTAGCTGTATAGGAGCATGGATTTTGCCATGGAGGGTCCCTACATGGGTCAGAAAATAGTCCAGATGTGATTCAACTCTCAGAAACCATTCCAGCCATAAAAATGGACACTCATGGCTCAAAAAAAAGCAAGAGTGGCAAATAATTCATCTTAACTATCATGGAGTTCCCTGTATCCTTTTACGAACAAAACAAAGCACAAAGGCAATAACCCCTGAAAAATGCTGGTGATTTTGTACTGTTCACCCAGCTCTGGTGCACTGAAGGGCAGGAGACCTTGCCCAGCCCAGAACCCATGGATTTTGTCCATCTGCATCTCACCTCTGCAACCTCTCATTCCTCTCAAAACTGCAGTTTTTGCAGGAATACGACAGGCTTCTCTGGCCTATCTCCATGGGGGAAAAAATGATAAACAAACACCANGTTTTGTCCATCTGCACAAAGGATCTCACCTCTGCAACACTGCAGCTCTCGCAGGAATAAGACAGGCTTCTCTGGCCTATCTCCATGGGGGAAAAAATGATAAACAAACACCAGGCAATGCTGCCAGTTGTCTATAAAAGGTATCAGGATAAACAGTGTGCCTTATTTAGGGGGAAAGGGCCATGGAAGCCTGGCTCTTGTAGATCTTCTCAGGGAGCCAAGTCACATGCACGCACACTCAATAAAGAGCTGCTTCTTTTCTCCTCCCAGACTGCCATTTTCCTCTGGATGCTTATCAATTACTGGACATACAAAAGATTTGATCCAAGACAATTTACTTCTCATACATGAGTGAATATCTAACTGCCCATCTTCAGTCTGACTGATGAGAGCCCAGATAACTTGGCAAGCTTTCTCCTCCTACATCTGAGGGATGGCTGCTATCCATGAGTGCTCCTGCCACAGGTATGGATACCACCAAAACAGATAGCCCTCTGCAGTGAGAAACATTTGTGGGAGACAATCTATATAAGAATGAAATAGTATTTTCCCCAATTTATTCTGCAAGAACAATGCAAACAGGATATCCCATCAAAATGCTGGATTGGTTTCTTCTGGTTTCTTTCCTTTGTTCTTACTGATCAAGTGAAGAAAACAACCCCATTTCTCTTTCCCAAAATCTCCAAGGTAAAATTCATTTCAGATCCCCCTTTATGAAATGACTGGATAGAAGATTCTCCCTTGGGTCACTCAGCATATTCATTACATTGCTCTCACTCCTCTAAGATAATGAGTCATGTATCCCAGGACTTGTCCACACTTGCAAGTTATCACTGATTAAGGTAAGGTGCTAGTATAAAGTGTCATTGCTGTTTCTTAAGAGCAGCTCAAGGGTTGAGTTAAGCAGGAATAATGCACTGATTTCTCAACAACAGCTTCCTCATGGGGTGTTAATCAGGAAAAGGTGACTGGAAACAACTCAGCCCTGAGATATGACGTAGCTGAATCAGCTTCACTTGCTCAGACCTCTCCCAGGGGACTCTGGCTGCCCTTGCCAAAAATAGGAGAGTGTTTCAGGAAGTGCTGGTGAAGATCCTATGAATGATTTCAATTCATGCTGTGCATGTTGAAGTCTGCACCACAGTTTGCCATAGGGAAGCAGCATTAAACCATTAGTACCAGTTGGATTATTTGCTTATGGTTAAGAATACTGGCTGGTGTGTGCACCTGTTGAGCAGTCAAGCAAATGAAAAGTCATTTGACAAAATGTTCCAGATGCAAATAAAAGCCAAGACCTAGATGAAAATTTTCCACAGGGCCCTGTGACAGGTCATGGTATTGCTGCTCAGTCAAACTGTCAGACAACAAAGCTATGAAGAAACATTTACTGGGTTGCAAATTCTGACTCTTCTCATCTTTCAGTTTTGCAAATTTTATTGAGTGATGCTGCCCTTATTCTGTATTTGTCCCTTCTCTGTAGAAGTACTTGACAAGTCATCTGGGAACATCTATCATTGCATAACCTCATACTTGACAGACAAAGCTGTTCACCTCTTTTTGCCCCCTTTATGCAGCCAAGGGCTCCAGGCATTTCTCAGGCATCCTCTAGCCATGTGCTTCTGCAGAAATAAAAAGCCACAAAACTCAGAATTTGGCTTTCCTCTACACTTTTTATTCTCTTAGCCTAACCCAAAGCACTTTAAAATACATAATTCTATCATCTTAGGGAAAGTTTTAAGGTAATTAGGTCTCTGGTCTCTAATTTATAAGCAGAAGTGGAAAAACACCCTATCCTTGACAGGATTAAAGTACCTGTGGGTACTATTCATGCTTTCAGATCATCTCCAGCCACTTTGTTCCTTTTAGGCCACTGCAGTATATACAGAGATGATTAGAGAGACTTCCTGGTTGATGCTCAGAAGAAAGCAGGTGCTTCCAGAAGGCAGTGCCAGGCTGGGTTCCAGGAGCATGAGGGCTTGTCCCACCCAGACCTGTGTCAGCTGGACCTGGTCTGGGATTGCTCCCATGCCAGCTCCTGCCCCACTCACCAGTGTCCCTATTCCCACAGGCTGTGGGGTGGAATCCAGCACAGGAGCTGCTGCCAGGGGGCAGCTGGCCAAAGGTAAGTGTGTGAGGGTTGTTCCCATCCTGCAGCTCACAGGATGCCCCACTGCATCTGTCACCTGGGCTCAGCCTGTCCTGGGGAGCTGAACATGCAAAAGTGGATGCAGAAATGGGGCTTCAGAGGCAGGTTGGCAGAACAGCTTTGGCATGTGGAGTGACAAGTGCAGGGGGAATACAAACTTCTTGAGCAATAATTGGCTATTACGTGAATATATATTATGCTACATGTGAAATTTATTTGAGAACTTGCACTGTCTAACATTGCTCCATCAGCTGATCTCAGAGGAGATTCAGGACTGGCCTCTCCACCTGCTGAGGAGCTGTGTAAGAACTGGCCTGGAGACACAAGTGCATAAACATTACCCAAGCCTGTGAACAAGAGCTAGCCTCAGCCAATACCAGTGCATACAACCAAGTCTGCCTTTGAGAGAGGACAGGTATAGGTGATGGGATGCAGCATAAAACACACTAAAAATGGCCTACATTCACACTTTTCTACACAACCATTCGTTTTTGTTTTCTTTCAAAAAGGACCTTCCCATCAATTCAAGGCAGTTAACACACAGAACTCAAAGCTACAGCTAACCCATGTCTGTACACCAGGTTAAGAACAAAATATTTCATTATCATATTGAAATCCCTAATTCATGCTGGGCTTAAACTTGAAGCAGCCACAGTTCCAGTTGTAATAACCCTGGGAACTGAGAGGATCTGAAACTTCTGAAAATCAAGTCCAGAAGCACTCAGGATTTCCACCAGTGTCACAAACACAAGGAAACTTTCCTATGGTTTCATTTATACTTGGAGTTTCACTGACCTAGCAAATAATACATGAAATATATTCTGTCTATTCCTCAGACAGGTTCTACATTACCAAGTGCAAGATTCCCAGCTGCAGTCAGTGTATTCTTTTGCTCTAAACTTGTTTTCCAGAGCTATATTTCTCAAAAAATATGAGACTTGAAACATAAAAGACTTGGTTTCTGCTATCCTCTTTAACAGGTGCATCCAGAGTCTAAGCCCATTTTAGGAATATGTCAGAGAAAAAAAGCAAAAATGACTTGCCAAAGCTGCTGTCTGACCTTTAAATACATATTTAAAGCTCTGTCTCAGGGCTCCACAGCCCCCAAGGAGTTTCTTTCCTCGGTGCCAAATGCAGAGTTCATGCAGCCCCAGCTCCTCCAAACAAGGTGCTACGTTCACATGTTAAAACCAGGTGCTGTTTACACACAAAAAAAGTGGGGCAAACATCTGCATGTCACCAAGCATCTTTCCTGTACACTGAATATAAATATCCAGGGTAAACCTTTACCTCTTGAATGTGTTTCCTCCTACACCTTTATCCTCTGAGGCAGCTTATGTAAGTAACCTGAGATAAAAAATTTTCCTTGTCATGGTGTAAAAATACTAAAGCTCCACTGCCTTATAATCTGCTTCTCTTGCTGGGTGTCCATCAGCTCTTCAGGACGTGGTGCCAAGAGACACTATCCCTATTAGCAGGTTTGACATCTGAAGGTCTCATTTATGGTTGGTGAGGGGAATATAGTTTGTAAAGCTGCTGAGGAAAGGTGTGCTGCAGAAAAGCCCTGGAAGAGAAGAGCAGCCAGTTGAAGACACGGTGGATCTGACTAAGAGGACTTACTTAGCAGCCCATGTGCAAATGTCCAACACAGCTTCATGTCTTGGAACTTCTCCTCTCACCCTGATCCCAAAGCAACATACACTGACCTTCCTGTGCCAGAGCAACCTCATGTGTTTGTTAGCGAGTCTTTGCCCTAGTAAGTCTTCAGAAAAGCTGGTCAGCAAAGATTTTCATTAATTCAGGAGTGGTAGTGATTGATGACCAAATAATATTGGTGATTTAACCAAAAGATCACCTTCTGCAAATAGTAAATATTTTGAAAGAACAAGTATTTCCTGACAGCATTCATTTATCACATTGGAATTTTAGAAAGCTGTGAAAAAGGCTTGGAGAGACCCACAAGAGATCATGATGTCCACGTGTGATCCCTGTAATTTCTGATGATGAACATCATCAGGAAATACTTGTTACCAACAAGGTTTTGTTCAGATATATTCGTATTAAGGTCTGTAGGTCCTCCTTTAGGTGATTCACCTTATTGTTAAGGTTGAGTTCTCCAGACACCTCAGCACAAATTACCTTTTAATGTCGTTCTAGGCATTTTTTTCCTAGAAAGCACCTCTGCAGACCACTTGGTCTTTGCTCCAAAGAAGCTGAAACATAGAAGTTTATTCAAATACCTGTACAAGCAGCAGTTTGCATAACACATGTCTGCTGTCATGGTACCTCACTGCCCACTGGGCGCCCAGCTCAGGCTCCACTGCTCTGACATGATCTGCAGAGCACATACATTTGCACCAAGTGGTCAGTTTGGTCACTCAGTCAAAGGGCTGGTTTTTGAAGATGAGTTAAAATGGAAAAACTGAGTGAAGTCAGTGCTTATTACCATGTGGACACTCAAGCCCAAAACCAGCCTTGGTTGTGTCATAGGATGTAAAATCTTGCAGCACCACACACTTCTATCAGCAGAGAGATAGCAGTTGTCTGGGAGGTAACTATTCCCTTCAGGTTAAATTAAATTTATGTTGGTTTAATTTAAGACAGTTGGGAACAGTTTTCAAGCTAAAATAATAAAAGCCACTCCTAAAGTGAAATAATGGATGGCAATAATATTGACATGTGGCAATAATAATAAAGACATACTGCCCACTAAAGGATTTATTTTTTTTTAAATGAAATATAACCAAAAGAAGTTTCTATGTGGACTATAACCCAGAGGCCAATGAGTCTTAGGTATCTTTAAGAAGAGGGAACGCTATCCTCAAACTCTGCTGGGACGCAGGAGGAATTCTGAAGCCCTGGTTATTTTTTTACTTTGCACTTTAACACAGAAGGTTGAGGCAGGTTGACAGACACAAAGCACATGCTTTATTCACTGATTTTGTGTCTGGTGGCATACACCAAGTTCAAGGTTAATAGGAAAATTGTAGATGGGATGCAGCTGGGAGTCCTCAGGCGGCCATCCTCTCCTGGTGTCTGCTCCAGTGCAGCAGGATATCACTGTCCTATCAACAACCCCCCCCCAGTAAAATTATACCCTTTAGTAAAGCCTGATCAAGTTGCCTTCCAGTGATCTTTGTCTGATGGCAACACTGGCACTGGCTGGATTATGCTTGATTAAGTACAAATGTTGCATGCTAACTGGCTGATACACCTTGTATGCATTTTTAATCAGGTATTGCTTATCCTATATTAAAATTACTACTATATACTCTTTATGTGTAATATATACTCGTGGGTCTAGAAGGCACCAAGTGGAAAGGGTGTGGGAACTTGAGTGCTGAATGATATGAATTATAACATGACAGCAATGTCACGTGGTGGAAAGGTAGAGGAGAAGAGCACAGGAGGATGGCTGAGGTATAGGAAGCTTTTTCCCAGGGAATAGGGCATAAAAAGTTCACCCCTGGAAGGCTGTGAGGGAAAGAGTGCTGGTGAAAGGGCCAGATGAAAAGGGCTGCCACAGCAGCCCTGGAGTAATTTTAAGTGAAAGGCTATAAGCAGAAAAGTCCCCTAAAAATTAGAAAACTTTTAGGAGTAGGCCAGTACAAACAATTGCACTGTGCAGTATTTGGATAACCAGACCCCCTTTAAGCCTCATAAAAATTACATATAAATAGTCAGTGGGATTTTGAGCATATCCTGTACTCCAGGTACACACAGAGTTCCAAACTATCCCATTCATCTGGCACACAGAAATTGATGGGAAGGTCTGAGCTTTTATTTCCAAGTTTCATTGTTTGTATGATCTACCACAGGCAAGGAAGATTAAAGAATAAGGGAACGCCTAAATATAGAAAGAACAAAGAAGAGCTCAATAGATGAATGTGAGTAATTGCATCAGGTGCAAAAACACAATTAGTGACATTATAATTACTGAAATTAAATATCAATTTACGTGAGTATGCACTATAACACTTTTGACAGCCTCAAACATTGTATGATAGCAAATAGAAGTGGGATGACAGCTCCCTAATTTGTAAAGTAGAATCATAGAACCATTAAAGCTCACTTAAAGAATTTTATTCTGTAAGATACAAGGACAGGAAAGGTTTCAGTGCAAAGAGGATAAGTGATAATAAATGCCCAGTAAAACCATGCATACATCTGCAGCTATTAAGACACACAGCAGCTTTTCTAAATTACAAATGTAGTACATGAAGTAACAAACCCTGCAGCAGCACCATGGAAAACTTTGGTCTGAAGGAGAGAGTGGGAAGAAGGCAATTCCCTTTGGGATAGGACACACCTCGCTTTAGATGCTGCAGGCATACAGGTTGCATGCTAATTGTGTCTGTCTTCCTCTAGTCCACAGGGAGGAACGAGTGTCACCAGAGACAATCCTTACCACAGAGATATCCATTCAGCATGCCAGGTGGTGAGATGAATCCAGGTCATTTCTTACCCTTACCAATTTTCATGAGAGAACTTTCCATCTCCTGGAGAATATTTTCTCCAGCATGTCTCTCCAAGGCTGGCCCTTTAAGTGTGTGAGAGCTCTGCAGCCACCAGGCAGCAATTTTTTTTCCCTTCAAAACAGCTTCACTTTCCTCTCCCACCTCCCCTCTTTCCTCCTGGTGTTTAGGTCCTCTTTGCTAGCAGGATGGCTTTTTTTTCACCCCGTTGCTAGGCTGATAGCCTAGTTTCCCAAGGAAAGGAAGCTTATGAGATCACACTGTCTGTGCAAGTGCCAGTCGGTCCCTCCTAAATAATTTTTGAGCCTGTGAACTGAGTTTGATCAAACTTGACAAGGGATAGAAGTCTCAAAGGTTTGAGCTGCCTACAAGTGCTGTGGAAGTAGGCAGGCAGAGAAAAAAAAATGCTGGGAGTGCATCCACTGCAGAAATATAACTGTGTTATTAGACACCAGAGAGTCCACATCGAAGACAGTCATTACCACTGAACTCCATGGGAGATACAATTTCACAGATTCAGCAGCTCACAAGATGACTTGATTAATATGAGCATGAGCAAAATGTTCTTCTCCCCTTCTTCTAGAGCACGAGGCTTCCAGTTGCAGAGCAGCAGGGGAGAGTGCAGAAATGACAGGCTGGTAAGAGTGAATTTAGAGCTAATTGCTGCTCCTTCTCATGCCAGTCCTCGTGTGGAACTCGACTTCCCTGTGACGCCGGTGCCCCCATTTGCATGATCTGGTTCACACAAAGGATGAAATTGCACGGACTAGAGCAGAGCAAGTCCTAAATTGGCGTGGGCTCTGCTGAGGAGGGTGAAGCTGCCTTGTAAAGGGCCATCATTTCTAAGGGCAGCTCCATGATGAAGCATCCAGCCCGCCCTGATCTGTCCTCTGGCGCCGGTTGCGTTGCGGCGATTCATTTACCACGAGTGTGAGCTGGAACACAAGCTGAGGACCAGCAAAAGCTGTGCCTGGTGCGTGGGCTGGCTCTCGTTTGTTCCTGCTGTGGCTTTTCCTAGAAGTCAGGCACCCCAGGACTGCCTGACTGCTGAGCCTGAACAAAACCCTCGCAGTTCCTTGTTAACACTTGCTAGGGAGAAAAACAAGCTATTTGCCAGGTGGGATTCAAAAAGAAGTGGAAATCACTCATCTTACAGAAAAAAAAAGAAAAACTACGAACTAACCACAGCTGACATTAAAATAAAGACTGGGGAGTTGTGCAACTTTTTGTGTTCAGTGAAATATTGATGTTTTCTTCTTCTCCTAAGCCTTCTAAGTATTGATGTGCCAGATATCTGATTTAGGTGGAGAAAGTGCAAATCACCAACACCTAAAGAAAATGGAGGGAGGGTAATTAAATAAACTTTTGAAGCACAGCAAAACAGGGGGCTTGTGAGCAGTGAGCGACATGGCTGAAAATGGACTGGGATTTTGCAAGGAGGAGAGGTATTGCAACCTGCCCTCAACGGTCTAGCCGAGGGCACGGGCTGAAATTCACAGCCTGAAGTGCCTGCAGTGCAGCACCTGCATGAGGCTGTGCTGCTAACACCTTCTTTAAGATGAGGCTTCTTCAGAGAGGGACGTGAACCACAACTCTCCTGCACCCAGCGCTGAATGTTTTCTGTTACATAACAGATCTGTGAAGCAACAGGGGAGCCTCCTTTACCTATTATTTGTTGCTGTCTTTTCAATCCAGGCGTTTTTCTTCTGATGAAAGCTAAAAGATAAAATAAAATTTTTCTAATTAATAAAGCCTATCTCCTCATGTAGCATTTTTTCACAAATCTCAAAGATCTGAAAGTGCTACTCCCATTTAATGGACACTAGGAGTAAGGGAGAAGGAGATCAAGTGAAATGTCTCGGCAACAGAAAAAAAAACAAGTATTGCATCATGGCTCTAGTAAAAGGGACAAGGGCACCTATTAAGCCTCAATAAACAGCAAAGCTTTGGACAATTTTCTGACATATTGGATCCTTCAATGAGGCATTGCGAAACTAATGTGACCAATGTTCCATGCTAACAAAATATGTTCTGGATTTTTCATCTGACAACATAATTTAAGGATTTCTTAGAATATGGGAAACAAAATGAGGCAGTGCCTTTACAGGAATCATTCCTTTGCAAAAGGCAGCTTGTGCCAGAGGACTGGAAAATTGAAAGCGCCCCAGGGGAGCACAGGAATGGATAAGACCTCTTACTCTTCAAAATAAAATGCTTTGAAAGAAGCATAAATACCAAACTGACCATTTGCTGCAAAACTTCTCATACTTAAGGTACTACTATTGTCAGAAGTACTACTATTAGAAGTTCTGACAATGAGAGACTATACTAGACACACGGCTTGACTCTTGAAGAGGTGCATTTGGCAGAATCAGACCATGTACACAGCTGTATCTGAAGGAAACTTACTGAGTCTGCAGCAAAATAGGTGGTTTAAGGCAGGATAAATGTGATTAAAACATCTCCTATCACTATCAGTGATTGTTTCTTTCTTGTGATTACTAATGTTTTTTTGGTTGGTTACTTGGTTTTTACTTTGGTTGACTGAGGCTCTGAGGTTTTCGTTCGCTGCCTTGGGGAGCATCAGTTTGAATATCCAGTAGTTTCCAAAGTGTTAAAGAAATTGGTGGTATTAAAGTGGGATTGAAGGATGCACTGCCCATCCACTCTTAAGATTGCTTCCTGGCAAAAAAAAAGGTGCCTTGCAGATTTGATCTTTGATTCTTGAGACCTAGTAAGTTTTTCACAGTCCTTAATAAATTGATATCATGGACAAGAAATCTGGAGGTGCAAAGCACAAGGCACAACAAAGCTCTTTGTATTTTGATGGCATGAACCTGGAGTTCATGTTGGGATAACATTCCCATCTGAGGTAAAACTGAGCGTTCAAAATCCTTACCTAGGCAGAATCCACATTGATTTCAGGGGATACTTTTTCCCAGAGAATGGCTGTGTAAAGAAGGTCAGGACTAGTTGTTTGTCCCCTGCAGCAATGTTGTTTCTCTGAAGAGACTTCTAGCACCTGTGATCAGGGATTTATTACTGCTGGTGAATACCAGCACTCAGGTGTTGGTCAGTCTCACCTTGTCCTTCAGGAGGCTGTTTCCATCTTTTCTTCATATCAGCTTTGGAGATAAGCAAACAAAGAAACAAAATAAAACAAACAATACAGCCTAAAAAGCCAAGGCACAAGCCACAGGCTGGGTTTCTGAGAATTTGATCCATTTAAACCTATTTCTTCAGTACCTCCTGAAAGGCAAAGTCTGTGCCAGCACAGTCTGCCCATTTGTTAGCAAACCCATAGTTCAGAAGCATGAGGCTTTGAGCAAAATCATCAAACACAGACCCACCATGAGGATTTGAGGGGAAAGGAACAGCCAGTAACTCACCAGTAATAATGCTGTTGTCACTCTCCCACATCATCTCCAGTTTCTCTTCTCACTGGTGGAACTGGGCAGCAGAAGGTCCTTAGCCCAAAAGCAAATGAAAGCCCTTTCCTGTACTACCATTGCAGTGGGGCCTGGGTTAAAACAGTCCCTAAAGAGAGGCTCCAACCAGCTGGAAGTACGTTTGCCAACAGTGCAATTGATCTTCAGCTGCCTTTAGCCTAAAGAAACTCTTTCAGACATCTAAAATCGCATCTGATTTCATAACAGACTCCTCTGCAATCCCCACCACTTTGCCTGCTCTCAACCCTGCCCAAAAAAACCCAAAACCTAAACCAAAAAAGCCCACCCAAGCCCACTCGTGATGAAGAATGAAGTGGCTCAGGAGAATAAGCTGATTTGACACCTCCTCCTGCAAGTCCTGCCAGCCAACTCCTGCAACAGCCCTGCTCTGCAGCACCCTGTAAGCAGGATCTGCAGCTAAGGCAGGGGAGAGGGAAGAGGTGGAGGAGGGAGGGGGGAAGGCACAGAGGCTGCTCACATAGAAAGCCGGGGCTATTCCTGCTGCCCACCCTGGAGGCACCACCTCTGCATCAGGCAGGAGTATCAGAGGGAGAATCTGGCTTTCTGGATTTAACAAGCTCACTTTTCCTTTAATTGGGGCCCTCAGGCACTACTGTAGTCCACCTAATGGCACTAATCATTAATGAATCTGCTTGGTGAATAGAAAGGCTGAACTGTTCTCTCTCTCCTTAGGTTGTCAGCCCTTCACAGAACTTACTGGGCAGGACAGCAACTGCACAGATTTTAAAAGGACCCTGGAGAGGAAGAGGGCTGGAAGAGCCACTGATCCATTCATCCCTAGACTGTGCAAATGAGCCAAGGACCATCAGTAACTGGCTGCTTCCTCTGAGATGTAGATACAGGCACCAAAAAGTCCTGTCAGAAATGGCTACTGCACTTTACTTTCATACCATGCCTCCCTGCTCCCTCCATAAGCACCAACCACTTTGCTGTCACCACCACTCAGATAGATTTTCCCTCAGTTTTGCAGGTCCTGGCTCAAGCTTTTGCTCCTAGCACAGGCCCACTCCATCTCCCTCTCACAGCCTTAGAACAGATGGGAAAAGGCTTGGGTTGTTTTTTGGTTTTTTTTCTTTCCTTAGAGCAAAAATAATCGACCACGGCCACCTCAGCCCAGTGCTGGCAGGCTCTCGCCGTGTCGGAGGGCAGCCCGAGCCGGGCCGAGGTGCAGGGCTCCCTGCAGGGCTCAGCCAGGCTGCTAAAAGGGGGAGGGAGGGAGGCAGGCAGGCAGCAGGAGAGCAGCCGCAGGCCAAGCACGGGTGCATCCAGCGCTGCCGGGGAAGAAGGAGCCAGCGCTCGGCAGCCCTCCGGGGACTGCGGGGCTGCGGTTGCTCAGTCGGAGCTGGGAATAGGAATTAGGGCAGGCAGAGCCGCAATGGCTGCAACTCTTCCTGATTATCCAGCCAGCTAGAAATGCACTGGCTTGTCTTTTGTTTCAGCTGCGGGTTTTTTCCCTGTTGATGTGCATTTATGTTTTGTTGGAGTTTTTTTTTTCCCTTTATGCGTGCGTGTGTGCGCATTTTCTTTTAAGCAGGAGATAATTTTACTGAGGTCACTGTCAAGGTTTAAACGCTCTTCTGTTGCGTTTTTTCCCTCTCCAGTTCACCAGATCACTTTTGCCCGGGAGTTAAGAAGGGATGTTAGAGGCTTGAACCTCTTCCAGCTCTTGCTACCGCAGCCGCTGCCTGGGGCAGCGGGACCAGCCTGGCAAGAGACAGCCCAGCCTTTCCCGCAGCCTTTACAAACCCTACAGGTGCAAGGCGGCAGGAGGCAAGTCCAGTACACTCAGTCCTTTTCTGGGATTTGGCGGAGGGCTCGTGTTTCCTTGCCCACACAACATGGCAAGGCAGAGCTACCATCCATCCCTGTGGTCGAGAAAATTAAACACATCAAATCGACCATTGCGCTCAGGCTTCAGAAACGGCCCTTGGAAGGAGCAGAAAAGGGAAACAACCAAAGCCTTGCGCCTTGGGGGGCTCTTATAAAATGAAGGGGCGGGAGGGCAGGGGGAGTTTGTTGGTTGCTCGTGCTCCCCGAAAAAAAAAAAAAAAAACACCGGGGGGGGCGGGGGGGGAGGACTCCGC
>VZRH01003527.1:3520-14696 GCA_013397555.1 Urocynchramus pylzowi
AAAGGGATTGTGGGAAGAATACTCAGGAGGGCCCACCCCGTGGCTGCTGCCATCTTGGCCCCTGACCATACGGTTGGTGCCATCTTGAATGCCGACCATGCGGACACCACCATTTTGGGGATGGGGGGGTCAGAACATGAAATTGGGGGAAAAGCAACTGGATTAAAGGGGTGCAGGGCAGGTGCTCTGTCAGCCTGCACGCACTGCCAGAGCCAGGGTACTGAGCGCGAGGTGGGAGGCCAGGGAAGGAGTTGCTGTGCCAGGTACCCTGCAATTCTCAGGGTGCCTCGCACACCCCTCTCAGTTCAGGAACAGGCAGAGGGTTTGGGAGGAGGGGTAGGGGAAGCCGCAGAAGGGGAGGTTTGCTGTGGCTGTCCCTTCATTTCNCCCCGGGGCCTTTTGGCCCCACACCCGTGGGACCCAGCAGGGGGACTACTCCCCCCGTGGGGACCGGCAGGAGGACCACCCCCTCCCATGGCCCCACCTCCATGGGGAGCAGGCCAGGGNCGAATCAAAAGGAACATCGGGAGAAACTGAGACACTGTTCTGTCTCCCTGTTCCACCTTTGCTGTTAGCATTGCTCCAATTTTGTCCCAGGCAGAGAGAGAATTCACATTCTGCTGGGTAAACTAAGGAAAATGAAAAGATATCCAGTGAACAAACCGTTTCAAAACTCCTTTGGAAACTTTAGCGTTACCACTACTTAGGAAATCTCTAACTTGAATATAAATGCCTGTGTTGCAGAAAACTTTGCAGCCATTCTGATGTTATTTGCTTTCTGCAAAACTTTGAATCTACCTTCCTTACAACAAGCACAAACAAAAACTGGAAGTGTAATGTCCACAGCTAATCTCGGAAAGCGTCCACGGTTTCCCCTCCCCTCCAAGGCAAGAGGCGAAACCGTGTGCGTGTAAAACCGCGCGGTTTTAAAATGGCTGCCGGCAGCTGCCGCGCCACCTGGAGCCACGCGGCCGCCCGTGCCGGGCAGACCCGTGGATCAGCGCTGCCTGCGCCGGTGCCCCGCCGCTCCCCGGGGGCCGCCGCCGCCCGTGCACGTCCGCTTGCGGCAAAAAACACAAGCCACGGCTTCTCTGCTGCCGCCCGCGCCACGCCACAGCCACGCTGCCGCGCCGCGGTAAACCGCCGCACCCAGAGCCGCTCAGAGCCGCCCCGCCACTCGGACCGTGCAAACCCGCCCCGCGCGGACCCGCAAAAAGCCGCCGCGCACACAAACCCCCCTACGTGGGGCTGGACNGAAACTTTAGCGTTACCACTACTTAGGAAATCTCTAACTTGAATATAAATGCCTGTGTTGCAGAAAACTTTGCAGCCATTCTGATGTTATTTGCTTTCTGCAAAACTTTGAATCTACCTTCCTTACAANTCAGGGGCCACTCCGGGGTCCCGCTACCACTCGCGGGGTTCACTTTCCCCTTCCTGGGGACCTGGGTTGGCTGTAACAATGTAAGGAAGTCTTCTGTCCTGAGGCAGACTCATCTTGGGCTGGACGGGCTCCCGGTCTCGCCCTCATAACTCCCCGCCGTCCAAAAAGCAACGTAGAAGTCCGAGATAGCTGACAGTCCCAAAAGCTTACAAAATCCACACGTGGATTACCAGCTGCTGCGTGGCGTCTCAGACCTCGTGGGAAATGAGACCACGCTTGGCTCCAGCTGTAAAGCTGATCTCTGGGGCCGTTCGGGTCCGATCTGGCTAGCTCTGGACCCTGGCCCTCGCAGCCTTACAAGGGCAGAAGTAAAAGACTCAAGGCGCTCTTTCCCCTTGGGATGAGTGTCTCACTTTATTGTGGAACTACTCCAGGGAAGTCCAATAGAGGCAAAGAGAGAGGAGGAGCCATCTGGTGGAGGAGGTGGCGTCCCTGGGGGGAAAGAGACTGTGGGTTTCCTCCCGGGAGATTTTAAGCCCAGGGGAAGAGGGGCCGGAGGAAAAGAACCACAGCCGATGGGATACAAGTGAGGAGGGGGAGAGGCGAGGAGTAAACCTGGGACAAACCACTACCACTGGGGCTCAGGGTGGGGGGAAGACCATGTGATAAGAGAGGATACAAACATACTGTTCAGTGCAAAATACAAAACCCAGTGCAAAACAACAACTAAATAAACTATTTAGTGCAATACAACAATACTCGAGGCATCCAACTACATCCCCTCCTGCGACATACATACACTCCTGTGACAGCATCACCTCCAGCAGAGCTGCTTGGTCGAGCCGCAGAAGTCCTTGCATAATGGCTGACAAATGCTGCAAGGCCTATCTGAGCTGTAACCTCTCACAGATTTGGAAAAGCTTTAAGAGTTTGGGAATGTAGCCTTCCTTCTTCAAGGCCAGTGCCAGCTTTTCCCTGCGGCTGGCTGAGGAGAGAGCAGAGGTGATCAGCTCAGCAACCTCTACCAGTCTGTGGGTCTTGCAGGGAGGAAGGTTGATCCCAGGGCCAATTGCAGCCATTTCTTCCTGCTGTTCCTCTGGTGACTGCAGAAGATGCGGGGTGAATTTCCAGTGAGAGTCACGTCTGCCAAATGGCAGCAAGAAGGAAGCGACAGGGAAGCACGAGGAAAGGCCACGCTGCACTTGCCTCCTGTTGGCTCTGCCCCTGGAGCTGCCTCAGCTTTCCCTGGCTCTGGCCTTTACGATGTCACCTGCAGCAGGAGGCTTCCATTGCTCTGCTCCTTGACAACCTGGCCTCAGGCTGCCAGAGCTCCTACACTCTGCTGTGTCCCAAATAACCAACTGGTGGGACTGGAGGAGAGAACTTGCAGAACTGAGGGGACACATCCCAGCAGCCTCCCAGTACCCACCAGGAGAGGGCCACCAGAAGGCTGCAGAGGGACTTTTCCCCACGGCCTTCAGGGACAGGACACGGGGAATTGCCTGAAGCTGAGGGAGGACACGTTTCAGTGAGGTCTTGGGAAGAAATTCTTGCCTTGAAGTGTGGCTGGGCACTGGGCCAGGTTGCTCAGAGAGGTTGTGGACTCACCAGGCCTGGAGGTGTGCAGTGGGTTGACTCTGGTCAGACACCAGGTACACAACAGAGCAGCTCTGTCCATGCCCTCTGCACCTGGACAGGGCAGAGAAAATAGAACCAAGGGTCCCTGGGTTGAGATAAGAATAGGGAGAGATCCCTCCCCCTTCACCATCACGGGCAAAACTGCCTCAGTTTTTTGATATTGATTGAATTGACTGCTCCCAGCATCAGGGCAGGATCATGAGAAACCAAACAAATCTCTGTCCTAGGTTGTCACGGAAGTGAGCTTTTCAGGAAGTTGTAGCCAAACCAAGCAGTAGTCAGATTTAAATATTGGCACCTGGTGTGGCCACTGAAGACATGGATATGCATCTGAGAACACAGGGGGTTAAAAAGCAGAGAACTCCCAGGGGATCTCTCTCTTGGTTCTGGTCGATGAAGAGATCTTCCCCTGCAGGGGAAGCCATGTGGCCTGGGCTGAGGTGGGCCAGAAGCACACCAGCAGGGGAGTGCTGAAAGTGTGAGAGTGGTGAAAGGAGTGAAGCTGGGCTGGGTCCTTGCAGGACGGAGGGGTGGAGTAACATTGAGATGTATCTGGCAGCCCCTGAGAGGAGAAAATTTGATATCATGTTGATATCATGTGCTGGCAGCACGCAGGCAGAGGAGGAAGAGAAGGTGGGCAGGCTGCTGTGAGATTTCAGGCATCTGAGGGTAGCAGAGCCTAAGATTTTAACCCTTTTCTTGGACAATGAAAACTTTACAAAACAGTAATCCTCCTTGATTTGAATGAGAAGAGAGACAGACATGAAATAGAAGGAAATGGGCAAGTGTGGTGAAGGTCTGAGCAAGTGAAGGATGTCAGAAGAAGTTTGTAAAGAATCCTAGGTGGGAGGAGATGATGGAGTGGCCTTTGGCTGGACTTTTTCTTGTGTAGCCATAGACTGAACCAATTTCCTGTAACGGAGACTGCATTTAGGGGGAGGCAATGGCTTGAGCCAAGAGAGTGACCTGCTGCAGTGATGCCAAGTGCAGGAATGAAGTGAACAGAGAAGGATGAGGAGGGTGTGGTGGTGCCCTCTGTCTTCAGGAAAGAAGAAGATCTCTGTTCTCAGACCCAGGGGAGGTGGAAAAATGTGGGGTACTGTTGTCCCGAAAGTGAGAAACTGTTGCTTTTTTGGTACTTGGCAAAACATGCTTAAAAGAGAGCCCTGTATGCAGTTTTGGTCCATGAACGGTGGTGAGAGCACTGGACATGGAAGGAAGATGTCACCATGGCAGATTTTCTCCGGGCAGTGCTATGTGTGACATGGAAACACAAGAGGTTTCAACTGTGTTTCTTGGGGAAGACTATGGTCTCCCTTGATGAACTGAGAATTGATTATCTGAGGTGTGGTGATTAACTGAGAATTGATTATCCAAGGGGTGATAACTTGATTGAGAATCCAAGGTTTTGTCTCACTGTGCTGTGTTGGAAGTTGGGTGGGGGGAGGAGGAATGTTTTGGAAGGTTTTCATTCTGAATTCTGTGTGTTCTTTTTATTATAGTTGTAGGCTAATAAAGATTTTGGGGTTTTTTTTCCCCTTATTTCTAAGCTTGAGCCTGCTCTGCTCTGTTACTGGTCACATCTCACAGCAGTTTTTTGAGGAAGATATATTTTCATGGGTGCACTGGCATTGCACCAGCATCAAACCATGACATCTCACAGTCACTTTTCCCCCAGCCCTCCCTCCTTCACAAAGTCTCCCTTGTCCCCCATCCAGTAGCACAGGGAGATGGGAATTTGGGTTCTGGTCAGTTCATCCCACGTTGTTGCTGCTGCTCAGGGAGAGGAGTCAGAGTCCTTGCCCTGCTCCAGCATGGGGTCCCTGCCACGGGAGACTGTTCTCCAGGAACTTCTCCATCTGGAGTCCATCCCACGGGAAACAGCTCTCCACAACCTGCTGCCACATGGGTCACTCTTCCTCAGGGTCAGTCCTTCAGGCCCTCCTGCTCCAGCCTGGGTCCCCCACGGGCTCCCAAGGCCTTGCAGCAAACCTGCTTCAGCATGCAGGGCTCCTCCCTGCAGGGCTCTGTGGGCCCCTGCCAGGACCTTGCTCAGCAGGGGCTTCCCATGGGCTCAAAGCCTCCCTCTGGAATCCCCCTGCTCCAGTGTGCAGGGCTCCTGCAGGGGCTGCAGGTGAATTTCTGCCCCCCGTGCCCTCCATGGGCTGCAGGGGCACAGTTGCCTCTGCGTGGGCCACGCCATGGGCAGCAGGGAAATCTGGACCTGGTGGACTTTGTCCCAAATTTCTGCACAGCTGCTTTCTCTGGAAAACTCTGTGCTAAATCCCATCAGTCAGGGATTCACAAGGCAGGGCTTGCCCTAAGTAAGTCCCCTTCTCACATGCTGCTACTGCCCATGCACCAGCACCCCCAAGTCCTTCCCCTCAGGGAACACCACCAGGTTTGTTTGAAGTCTAAAAAGTATTTTTGATGCCTTGATTGGTTTTGGTCACTGCTTTGGGCACCTTTGGCTCCATCTCATTGCCCCAGGACATTCTTTGGCTGGACCTTCAGGTGTGAGCATTCCTGAGTGTTAAAAATGACCAGATAATATTGGCTTTTGTATTTATGTATTAGCTTTTGCATATTGTTATCGACCATAAGTATTTAGATATGGTACAAATTATAACTATTTTAGCTGCTTGTTAATATAATATAATCCATCAGCTTATGTACTGTATTGCTCATAGAAATAGTAGTGTAATCAATATGATATCTATGTATCACTTATAGAAATAATGGTGTCATGAATGTATTGTACTATAGACCTTAGCAAAACCAAAGATATAAAAAGGCTTTTGTGTAACTAAGAAGAACAGTTCAAGGCCATCCACTGACTGGCCAGTCTAAGTGATAACAGTGACACAAGACAGAGCACTGGAGGAGCCTGGGGAAGAGCTTGTTAACTCTTCAGAAAAGTGTGAAACAACAGGGATGAAATCACAGGAAGGAATAAAATTTATTGACTTGATCTCAGGATGTCATACAGATAAGTCAGGATGGGAAACCTAAACATGAAGAGCCCCTGCAACATCAAAAGCTCTTGGGAATATTTAAATAATGTACAAGCTAATGAATATGTATGTAACCCCAGCAAGTAGCCATACATAGAGAATATGATTTTAAGTTTTTTGGTGTGCTCTTTGGCCATTTGTCAAAAGCACCCCAGCATTGGGAATATTGTCCTTTTTTATCTTATTATTAAACTTTCAAAAATTCCAAAGAGTGAACTCTGTTTTTCACACCAAGTGCCCCCTGGGGCAGAGCCCGGCCACTTTCAGCTGCACCGTGTGTGCAGATCTTGCTGTGCCCAGTAGGCCCTGAAGCCGTAGGCCCTAAAGCCGAGTAGGCCCTTCAGTCCTTCGGGAAATGAACCTGCAGGGGGTGAAACTGCCACGTAGAATTGGGCCTGGCAGGGGAAGCTGAGCCATGCAGAGCAGAGGGTGCCAGCCCTTCCCAATGCCACATCCCGCTGCGGTACAACTCGAGCTGGCCTGGGAGCCGTGGCAGTGCCTGCCGGGCCTCAGGGAATGGTGGAATCACAGGCCCTTGCTGCTGGAAAAGCTCCCTGAGACTGAGTCCAGCCATTCCTCCAAGCTGCCATGCTCAGCACTAACCTGTGTCCCCAAGTGCTACATCCACACCTGTCACGTGAAAAGGGATTTTCTATGCTGTTAGTGTAGGAAGGGTTACTTGACCCTTGGTGTTTAATTTGTCTTAGTGCCCCAGGACAGCCGAGCCCTTGTGCCCGAGCAGTCTGTCAGTGTCCTGTTGGACCGGGGCGTGGTGCCACTGACCTACTCCAGCATAAGGGAGAGCCCTCAGCAGCTCTTCCCACTTTCTGACTCCACAGGGGCTCTTCCTCTTTATCTGAGTATGTTCCCTGCTGCTGGCGATGGCTGGTGCCAGGGAAGGACTCTCCCTCAGAGTTTACAGAGTAACTCCCTTTATTGATACAAAACTGTGAGGTTATAGTTTGAGAATTGTCCATGATAGTACCTGTCAGTGATAGGATTTGTCAGTGACAGGCTATGATGGCAAAAACGTGTTCAAAGTAATCCCCAGACAAGCTCTAATCCCCAGTTAAAGCATTCAATGTGAACACAGTGCAGTTCTGACCCAATAGGTCCTGAAGGGGAAGAAGGCAGGTTCAGCCCATTGACTGAGCCCAGCAGTAACCATGGAGTCTTCCCTCACTTTCCCCCATTCTCAACTTACTTTTTATGCAGTTTCTTTCTGTTTAGACGGAACTTGAGTGACTCAAGTCATGCAGGCCTTTATGTGTAAAATTGTTTTGCTTTGCTTTTAAAGATAGAGTCACAAAAACCACCCAAGTGAGGGGTGGTCATACTTTGGGAGGGGTTACCTTTGGGATGGAGGGGTTAATTAGGCTTTAATGAACCACGTGCATCAGAGGAGAGCATTTTTCACCCCAGCTGTTGGCTCAGCAGCAGGACATCTCCTCCTCCCTGCCCTGGCTGCCAGGTGCTGAGCAGTTTCTCAGCTGCAAAGCACCATTGAGTTTTTTGTAATATCCAACCTGAACCTTCCCTGGGGCAACTTGAGATCACTTTCTCTTGTCCTGTCCCTTGTTCCCTGGAAGAAGAGACTGACCCTCCCCTGGCTATAAGTCCCTGAACAGAAAACTCCTGCTCTCCTGCATCCCTGGGCTCTGCTGGGTGCTGCTGGGGAGATGGGAAGGCTGCAGCAGGTGACAGGCAGAAGGACAGCCCCAGGCAGCCCCAGGTTACAGAGCCCAAGAGACAACACTCTGCCACTGGGAGACACTGGGAGGTGAGCTGGGATGGCTCTGGGCTCTCTGCACTCCCTAAAGGGGCTGAGGGTGTCACTCTGGCACACAAGGCATCCTATGCCAGTGCTGGAAGGACCAGGCCTGGGCCCCACTCCCTTTGCAGTGGGGTCCTTCACAAGCCTGGTCCCCTTCAGGCCCCTTCAGAGCAAAGACCAGAGATGGAGGTTCCAGCAGCAGAATTGGGGGATACAGGGATCCTTTCTGAAGCTGACAGGCAGCTTTTAATACACTTGCTCTGCCTCCTCTGGAGAAAAGAAATAGGAGTAGGAGAACCTCTGAAACCTGGCAGCCCCTGCCTTGCTCGTGTAGGATGGAGGCTGGAGGAGGCAGGTCTGCCCAAGTCTGCAGCAGGATGGCATCTGCAGCACCATTTCCTGCACCCTGCTTTAGACACAGCCTCTGAGCCATCTGGCAGAGGCTTCCCAGCTCCCAGGGAAAGGATGCTCATTCCCAAATGCTGCAGTGACATCAGCTCTGGGATATGACTAACACTCTACAAGGTCTTTGGGATCCCTGACCACCAGGAGCAGCTGCAGGGGGTGATGTTTTGGTTGACAGCTGTTTAACATGAGTGGTCAGTGTGCCCAAGTGGGCAAAGAGGCCAGTGGCATCCTGGCTTGTACCAGCCATGGTGTACCCAGCAGGACCAGTGCCCATCCCTCTGTGCTAGCACTTCTGAGGCACCTCCAGTCCTGGGGGCAGTTTGGGGGCCCTTATGGCAAGAGAGACATTGAGGGGCTGGAGCATGTCCAGGGAAGGGAACGGAGCTGGGGGGTCTGGAGCACCAGGCTGGGGGAGCTGGGGGTGCTCAGCCTGGAGAAAAAGGAGGCTCAGGGGGAACCTTCTCATTTTCTACAACTCCCTGACAGGCGGTTGGAACCAGGTGGAAGTCTGGCTCTTCTCCCAGGTGGGAGGCAACAGGACAAGAGGAAATGGCCTCCAGTTGTGCCAGGAATTTCTTAGCCCAGAGTTCACAGCAAAATTCCTCTGGAATCTGGTGCCAAAGCTTTCCAGGCCCTGGAAAGGAAGCAGCTCCCTGCTGCCCGCCCAGTCCTCCTCCCTTCCTGCCAGTTTCAGTTGCACAATCCCAGCAGCTCCAGCAGCCTGGGCTCTCCAGCTCCTGCCAGCAGAATGCCTGCCCCAGCGAGCTGTGGTACCCCAGCAGAGGAGTGGGAGGAAGGGTTCCTGAGCCCCAGAGAGCGGCCATCAGGCTCCTCATGTCAGCTGCCTGTTCTTCAGTACCCTCTTCCATTTGTCAAGGAGAAAAAGGCCAGCCCAGGCCAGAGAAATTCAATGGGAGCCTTTGCCAATGGCATCCTGGCCTCCCTTGGCAATCCTGTCCATGCCATCCATGGCACTGGAGCATCCAGCTTCTCTCCAGCCTCACCTGCTGCAAGGGCTGGCGGATCCTCATGTAGCACAAATGCCCCAGGGGCTCCCAGGGCAGCAGCTCAGGGTGGGAAGCTGTTTAGCCACCAGCAAAACTGTTCCATTCTCCTGACTTCCCCTCCAGGAGCTTCCTGTGCAGCTGCTCCTGGAAGTGGCAGCCTTTTGCTGACCTCCAGGTCCAGGGAACAGAACACTGATGGATGGAATCTTCTTGGAATCTTCTAGGGCACTAAAAATGCCTAAGAAAGGAAAGATCCTTTCCTTGTCTGGTGCCACCTGGTTCCTGACCCTGTGTGGGCTTTCCTGGGATCAGGGAGAGTGTCCCACTCCCATCCCTGCTCTCCTCCACAGGCACAGGGGGACTGCCAGAGAGGGACAGATTCAGGACACTGTCTCCCAGGGGATGGAGAACAGGAGTTCACACCCCAGCAAGCTGCAAATCCAGCAGGGATGAGCATGTGAGGGGACAGCCAAACTCCAGCTGGGATGTGGGGTCCTGCCGGGGCTCTGAGCACGGAGCAGCAACCAGACAGAGCATTCAGGGTGGGGTCAGGCTGTAGGGCCTACACATGGACCACCCTTGGCCTTTCAGGGTGTAAACAGCATCCCTTGGAGCCTTGGAATTGTTTGTCACAAGGTCCTGGGCCTTCCTGGGCTCCTGTACTGCCCTGGCATAGAAACACGCAGGAAAAGGGAAAAGCAGCTTTGCAGCCCTGCAGCCACACTTTCTGTAGGCTGCTCTGGGAAAGTTTGGGCTCAGAGGAACACGTGTGAGGGTACAGAGGGTGTGTGGACATCAGGGAAGGGCAGCAGTGTCTCTGCTCTTTCACTGCTTTGGTCTCTTTGCTTCTCAGAGCTCTCCCTCCACAGGGAACCAGACTCCCACCTGTCCTCCAGCTGTGCTGGAAGTGTTTTCCCTACACCTCTGTGGCCTTTCCCGTGCAGTTTGGGGCTGTGCATATTTCTCCCCCCCTCTGTCTGCACCCGGAGCAGCACTGTTGTGGTGGGTTCCCATGGGAGCCATTGCCAGAGAGTCTCTCCTCACTCCCCTGCTCTGCAGTTTGTTATGAGAGACTCATAATCCCAGCCTGGGCTGGGTTGGAAGGGACCTCAAAGCCTGTCTTGTCCCACCTGTCCTACCAGGGACACCTTCCACTACCCCAGGTTACTCCAAGCCCCATCCAGCCTGGCCTTTGACACTTCCAGGGATGGGGCAGCCACAGCTGCTCTGGGTACCCTGTGCCAGGGCCTTACCACCCATATTGTACAACAATTCTTGCTGAAGTCTTATAAACTCCTTTATATCTGTGGAAAAGCTGCTGTAAGGCCTCCTTGGGGCCTCCTTGGAGCCTCCTCTTCCCCAGGTGAACACCCCCAGCTCTCCCAGCCTGGCTCCGGAGCAGAGGGGCTCCAGGCCTTGGAGCAGCTCTGTGGCCTCCTCTGGGCTCACTCCAGTGGCTCCTCATCCTTCCTGTGCTGGGACCCCAGGGCTGGAGGCAGCTCTGCAGGTGGGGTCTCACCTGAGCGGGGCACAGGGGCAGAATCCCCCCCTGCCCTGCTGCCCATGCTGGGGGATCAGCCCAGCACTGGGGGGGTTCTGGGCTGCCAGAGCAGGGGGCTGGGGCACTTTGAGCTTCTCATCCACCAACACCCCCATGTCCTTCTCCCCAGCGCTGCTCTCTGTCCATTCTCCAATCTTGCAACGTCTCTTTTAATTTAGAGGAAAACTTTCAGCAGAACAAAACAGCGCCGAAACATCTGGGAAGTGCTCCCGCCGCCTGGGAACCAGCCTGGGAACCAGCCTGGGGCTTTTAGGGCCCCGGAGGATCCTTGCCCTGGTGGTGGGATGGGGGTCGCGGGCAGCGTCAGGCGGTGCCGGGCACTGTCGGGGCCGGTCCGGCCGGGCCGGGCCGTCCTCCCCCGAGCCCCGTGACATCAATGCCGCCGCCCCG
>VZRH01003527.1:14738-33884 GCA_013397555.1 Urocynchramus pylzowi
CGGAGGCGGCCGCCGGGTCCCGCCGAGCGCAGCGGAGCCGCCTCCCCTCCCGTGCCCGGGGCTGCCGCTCCCCGGCCCGGAGCTGCCTCCGTCCCTCTCCATCCCTCCCTCCATCCCCTGAGGATGCCCCATCCCCGCCGCCCCCCAGCCCGGCGGGCGGCAGCGGGGAAGATGCGGGGCTGGAGAGGGGCAGAGCCCCGCCGTGTGCCGTGGGGTGCCCGTGGGGTGTCCCGTGGGGTGGGCACCGGAGCGGCGGGACCCCCCGAGGCTGCTCCCCGGGCCGGAGCAGCCGCGCACATGGCGGGATGCGGAAGCCAAAGCTCTTGCATCAGATCGACTGAAGTCAGTAAAGCTCATTTCCAGGGAGCCTGGGGCAGCTCAGCTCTGGGCTCAGGGCGGTTCGCAGAGGAGATTTGCACTGCTGTGCACCAGGCTGGGCACAGGCTCGAGCACAGCTCCAGGTGCTACTGCTCAACCTCAGAGCCCTCAGCCCGCGGGAGGGGGATCAGGAGCACTGGGCAAAAGCCCCGGATTCTGCCAAGTCTCTATCAGATCTCCTGTCTCTCCCTGCATGAGAAAGGGCCAGTGGTAAAATAGTGTGAGGGGTGAGGCTGGCTTTGGGCGCTGCTTCTTCTGGCTCTGGAGGCTGGGGAAGGGTGAGAGGAGAAGCCCTGCAAGGAGCAACTGGGGTCATTTGGTTTGTTCCTGCCGGAGCAGAGGAGCCTGAGGTCAGAGCTCCCCGGGGTCTGCAGCTTTCTCCTGAGGGGCTGCAGAGGGACAGCTTCAATCTTCGCTCACTGTGAGCAGGGACAGGAGCCAAGCAAGGGCTGGAGCTGTGTCAGGGCAGGGTCAGGCTGGAGATCAGGAAAGGTTCTTCCCCAGAGGGTGCTGGGCACTGCCCAGGCTCCCCAGGGAATGGGCACGGCCCCGAGGCTGCCAGAGCTCCAGGAGTGTTTGGACAGCGCTGCCAGGGATGCACAGGGTGGGATTGTTGGGGTGTCTGTGCAGGGCAGGGGTTGGATGTGATCCTTGCGGATAAGTTCCAGCTCAGGATGTTCAGTTATTCTGCTGGGGGTGAGGCTGGCAAGGTGCAGTGTGTCCTGGGGAGGATTCAGCCCTTCCCAAGGAGCTCAGGGCTGCTGCTGCACAGACAGCTCAGGGCTGTCCTGCTCCAGTGGGTCATGGGCTCTGTGCCAGCCTCTGCTGTCCCCTGGATCAGGGGCTCTCCAGCCAGGATAGCAGTGCCTGAGAACATCTGAGCTCAGTTCCCTGCTCCTGGAAGGCAGCATCAAGTGGGGAGGGTACAGTGTACTGGGGCATTTCAGGGCTTTGGGGAAGCTCAAGTGGGCTCAGTCCAGTGATGGATCTTGATCTCTGTGGGAGTCAGGAGCTTTTCTTAGCACCCCTGAAAATGCTGTTGCTTTTGTTCCGGATCAAGTTTTGTTCCGGATCAAGATCCGGTCCTCCGGATTTTCATGGAGGACCCTGCTTCCAAGGAGACACAGTCTTAAGCTGCACCAAGGGAAATATTGGTTGGATATAGGGAGAAAGTCTTTTGCAGAAAGAGTGATCAAGTACTGGAATGGCCTGCCCGGGGAGGTGGTGGAGTCACCATCCCTGGATGTGTTTAAAAAGAGACTGGATGTGGCACTTGGTGCCATGGTTTAGTTGAGGTGTTAGGGCATGGGTTGGACTCGATGATTTTGAAGGTCTCTTCCAACCTGGTCATTCTGTGAATTCTTTGTAAGCCAAGCTTGGGAGCTGTGTGTGTGCAGGCCTGTGGCTGCGAGAGCCGTGTCTGGCCGGTGGCTCAGCTCTGTGCTGGCCCCTCTCAGGCCCCTGCTCTGCACAGCCAACCTGTGGCTGCCTTGGTGGCAGAATCATTTGATTGCTGCTGGAGTCGAGCCTGACTGCTCTTGGAGTCATAGAGTAGATGAGGCACATGTGAGCATCACTCTTGAGCTCAGAGCCTCCTGAATTCCTTCCCTCCTATCCCAGGAAAGCCCTCAGAGGCTCTGATGTGATCCAGCTGCATCTCCTGGGGCAGTTCTGTGATTTCTCCCTGGTAATTCCCAGTGTTTTTCCATGTCTCTGAGCTACCAGCCTCAGGCCCCCGTTCACTTGCTCACCAGTTCAACATCACTGAGTCACACATGACCTTCATTTATCCTTGTTTACACTGTTGGTGGCCCAGAGTCTCCTCACATTACTGCTCCTCTGAGCTCAGGACACAGCAGGGGACAAGGGGACAGTTCTAGCTTGCCCCTTGTAGAGCTATCCCACCTGTGCCCAGGTGATGGTAAAGCTGCTCTGTGACAGTTCCTGTTTGCCTGGGGCAGAGTCCCCCGTGGGTCTGACTGTAGGTTCTGATGCTGAGCCCCTGGTGCCACGTCCCAGGGCTTTCCCAGGGGATGTTCCCTGGTGTATCCCTGGGAGCTGGTTCCTCACTGCTCTGCTCATGTCTCATCTGTCTGGGTCCCTCTTGCTTCAAATTTCTGCCCATTTTATGGCCACGCCAGCTGCTCTCTAAACTGGAAGGCACCTCTCAGACCCCAGGGCTTGGGGCTCCTGCTGTGGCTTTCTCCTCTTTGATTCTTCCCTTTGCCAGGGCATAGATTAATTCTTCCTGGACTGCTGTGAACATGCTTAGGAGTGAATTTTGTGCAACACTGATGATGCTCTTCTGTCATTCACTTGTTTTAATGTTCTTATTTGGAAAAAAAGAACTTTTTATATGGGTCAGTGTGAGTCTGCTGTTCCTCAGCAGATCTCCAAACACAAAGGGATTGCTCTGCAATTAATTACTGGAGGATTTTAGTAGGGCACAGACACGGGAAGATTCTCCAGCTATTGCAGAAGGTTGGATGGTTGAGCTGACATCCTGGTGGCTGCAGGGATGTTCCTCAGCGTGACAGGCAGGACCTGCCCTGCCCTGGGTGCTCCCATGGCCATGGAGCTGCATCCACACAGCCACAGGCGCTGCTCCAGCTCCAGCAGTTCCCCCCCAGCTGCCCTCAGGATGGCAGGGTGGAGGGTGTCAGCTTTGGGGGCAGTGACAGGAGCACACTGACCTTTCAGCCCACTTGAAGAGGAGGATGACTGTGTTTCTGCTGCCTGATGGCTGCATCAGCTCACTGCTTCCCCTTACAGCCAGTGGTGACATCCCAGACCACCAGTACATACTGGTTCCATTCTGGTTTATGCCTGGTGGTTCAGTGTAGCTTACACTGCCTCCGAGACTGGTGCAACACAGCACCTCTGAAACTGTGTGAGTCTGAGCCCGGATTTCATAGAGCCACAGACATGTTTGGGTTGGAAGGGACCTGGAAGGTTATCCAGTGCCACCCCCTGCCATAGGCAGGGGCACCTTCCACTGTCTCAGGTTGCTCCAAGCTCCATCCAAGCTGTTCTTCTTTGGAATTGGGGTTAATCTCCAGCCAGGGTCAGCCTTGGGTGGCTCTGCACAAGCCTCCCCTGTGTCTGTGCTCCCCACAGTGCAGTTAAAGGATGGGATCTTGGTTTGGGGGGCCAAGCCCTGCTTGGCACTGAGAGTGGTGTTTGTAGGGCTCTGGATATGTTTGCTGGGAGTTGTGGAGCTGAAGGAGGAAGGAGAATAATCTTGGTTTTTTTGGCAACCCCTTGCATGTGCTCAGTGAAGTCATTGGCTGCAGGATTGTCACCTCCTGTTCCTTATTTTGCATGGGGCCCAGAGTGACTTGGAGACGTGTGACTGTGGTCACCAAGTGTTACAATTGGGCAAAATATGCAAAGTATTCTAAAAATTAGGCTGAAAGGATTGTAAACACTCTGACATATCTTAAAGTGGCCATTACTTAAGGAATTGGGAAGATGGATCTGTCTGGATGGCAGTTGTGAGGACTTTGCAGGTCGGGTCCAGGTGTCCAGAGCAGGGTTTTCCTAGTCTTTTTTTTGATGCTGATGAAAACCTGTAGGACAGATTTGGTCTCTGTGTGCCCTACAGGGTTCACAGCATGTGAGGGGAATATGTTGTGGACTAACAGGGAATTCTCAGCAACTTAAATCTTATCTCAGGTTTTAGCTGTGTCCAGCTGTGACCCCTCACATGGATCCCCAGGACAAACTAAATTCCATGGTCTCTCCCCTCAGAAAATCCATCCTGGTGTGTGCCAGGAGGTTTTGCTAGGATGTGGCTTTGCTGGGGCTGTGTTTGTGCTTCATGGTGAGAGTCACCTGCTCAAATCACCTGGCACCATTTAAACTGAGTGGAGGCACCTGCAGCCTTCCCATGGTGGATTGAGGAAAATCAGCAGCAGCAAAAGGGGCTTGGACTCCTCTTGTGGCAAATGTCAGGTGAGCTTCACCCAGAAGCAGTTTTTCTCCTCCTTTAGGCTTCCAGGCAGCTCAGGGGAAGGTGTCCCCACTTCTGATCTCTTGGTTTGAGCAGGGTGGCCTTGACGTTCAGGACAAACAAAGCCTCTTCCTTCACTGCTGCTGCTCTGAGGGGGGCAAAATGTGCTGTGGAGGCAAAGGGGAGCAGCTGGTCCCAAACTGTGGGGTGCACTTGTGGATGCCCTGGCTCTGGAGCAGGGAGGGCTGGCAGGAGGCTGCCCCCCAAACCAGGGCTGGTGAATCCCAGAGATGGGGTCTGCCAGTGGTGGTTGGAAAGGATGGGAGACCTAGGAGAATTGTAGCCAGTGATGTGTCATTCCCAGTCATGTGGGATCTGACAGAGGGGCTAGAGGGGCTGGTGGGCTCCCATGCCATGCAGGGCTCAGGGGGTGCTGCTGGATGTTTCTGCCCTCCAAGGAAACTCCTGAACCAGGTCAAGCACTCCTCCTGATGGAGAGGAAAAAACAGGCTCTGGAGAGAAACAGCCTGTGTCCTTTTAAGGCAATCCAAAGGCTGGGACTGGAGGAATCAGGCTGAAAGGGAGGGATTTGGCACAGTGGGAAGCCCAGCCTGTGGGGCCTTTGGAAGAGACTTCCCAGCTGCTGTGATCACACCCCAAACACAGCTCCTTGCATCCCAGGAGCCAGCACAGCCTCTCCAGCCCCTGCTCCTCCCCTTCTCTGTCTGTCTGTCCTGCACTGAGACCCTCTAGGCATCTGGCAGCTGTGGCCAGGACAAAGTGAGGTCAGCAAGTCAGTTCTGACCCCTGCCCTGGTAGCCAGGCTGGGATCATTTTCCCTTTTCCTGACAAAATACTCTCACACAGGGAAGATCTTGACCTCCCCATGACCTGGGAGGTGCAGGGATCTTGCTGTGCCTGTGAGCCCTTCATGCTCCCCCATCTCTGTTCGATGTTTGTACAACCCCCAGTCCTGCTGGGTTTAGCACCCACCTCCCCAGCTGGGAAAGCCACTGGGATTGGAGACCCAGGGATGGGACTTCAGCTGCCCGAGGTGACCCAGGATCTGCTGCAAGGGGGGTTCAAGGCTTCTGGTGTGCCCTGGCAGACCCAGGTCCATTCCTCATCTCCACACAGCTGAGCTGAGGGAGGTGACGAGATCCTACACTCATGGTGGGCTGGCAAATCTTGTGCTCTGAAAATGGGCTTTGGTTTTGGAGACCTTGTCCTGCTGCTTTAGCTGTTCAGGGGTCAGGAAGCACATGGTGACTTCTGCTGCCTGTCCCCAGATGGGAGCAGGATGGGGAATTCCAGAGGTGTTGATGGAAAGAGGCCCTTGGAGACCTCTCAAGCTGCAGCTTGTGCCTATTGACATTGCTTGTATCACTGGGCCCCTCCAAAAAGTGTTTTATTGTCTTTGTAGCAACCCCTGCTGTTTGATCCTCCTTGGCTTCCTCTTGGCCACACTCAATTAGCCTGGCTCCCTCAGAATCTCCTTGCAGGACTCAGTTGTGTGAATGCCTCAAGGTTTATGTTGACCTGGTCTTCACAAGTGTCAAGGCCCCTCTGGGCTGGAGCTCTGCTGCTCGTGAAAGCAACTCACAGTATTTTGGGGTTATCTGCAAATCTAGGGGCCTCTTGATGGTGTCTCATCAGACACAGTTTAGGAAAGAGAAGAGAAATAGAAGCATTTATAGCCTGCTGAGGAGCTGGACGGTGGCTTAGGCTGCTGCTCAGGTCTTTGCCCTGCACTGTCTTCTTGATTTCAGATTCTCCAGGCTCTGTGACTCTGCCTGGAGTCCTGGAGGAGACTGAGATACCAGAGTGCAGGGAGTGCCTGGGAGGGATTGGTCAGGCAGGAGCTGATGGTGCTGTGGGACATGTGCCAGAGCCTGGGTTTGGTGTGTCAGGGGTCAGCTCCTGCCCTCGGGCAGCCCTGACTGTCCCCTGCCCTGCAGTGGCTGAGATGGAAAAGTTGGTCAGGGAGGAGAAGCTGGGACTGTGTCCAGGGCTGTGGCAGCTGTCACTCCAGCACCAAGGCTCAGTCACAGTCCATGGCATGGGGTGGGGTGGCAGGAGGGCTGTGACCTGAGGAGGTGCCTGGGTAATCTGTGGGTGCTCTCTCCCAGCATTGTGCTGCTTCCTCCCTTTTCCTGGCACTGACAGGAGCTGTGAGGTCCCCTGGCTCCAAGGCAGGGATTTCTGCTGCTCCTGGCAGGCAGGACCAGTGGTCCCTGGGACACAGCTGGCACTGCTGGGTCCCTGAGTTCTACTGATTCTGCTCGTTGCCAGCCCTGCATTCCGGCCCCCTGCAAACCCTGTGGGTGCTCTCTGCACGTGTGGATGTGGGAAAGCTGCTGGAGCTCCAGGGCCTGCTCTGGCTGCCCCATCCCAGCCCTGCAGAGCCCTGGCCCTGTTCCTGACTGTGCTTTCCCCTGCAGGATGCCAAACTGGGGAGGAGGGAAGAAGTGTGGGGTGTGCCAGAAGGCCGTGTACTTCGCTGAGGAGGTGCAGTGTGAAGGCAACAGCTTCCACAAGTCCTGCTTCTTGTGCAGTGAGTACCACCCCTTCCCTGACCCCCTCTCTGCTTCCTGGGCAAGGGCTCCTCAGGATCTCTCCAAACCCCCAGCGTGGCAGGAGCACAGATCAGTCCAGGACACACGGGCTGTCCAAGCTGTCGGGGCTGACCTCAGCCAGCACCCACACAAAGATTTAGTCCATCCCTACTCCAGGGAAAGGCCAGGCTGGTCCTCTGGTCTGTGTCCAGATGTTAAGGATTGGAGCATGAGACAGGGCCTCTCCCAGTGGTGGCAGAGGTGGCACATGCCATGCAATGCTCGGAGGTGGGGCTGGCTTTAGCCTTCTAAGTGGCTTTGCCACACTAAAAGGTGCTTGAGCCTGGGGAACTGGCATGGAATCTCCTCATGTCTAAGGGGATGATGGGAAAGAGATGTGGTCCTGTCCTGGCCCTTGTGCTGATGGAAAGCCTCCTGAGAGTGCTGAAGCATCACCCCCAGCCTGTCTGCAGATCCACTATTACTGAGGGTGTCTCTGGTGTATGTTTGGACCCAAGTGTCACCTCCAGGGAGGGGCAGCAGAACAGGATCTGGCTGCAAGTGATCCAGTGCTGATCTCCCTTCCTCTACCCCCTCTGCAGGATCCTACAAATACTGCTGGGACCCTGCTGCTGTCCCCAGACACCCTTCCCTGCCTTTGGGGATCCCAGGGCCGGAGGTGTTGCAGTGCTGAGAGCAGCTCCTTAAACCTGGGGCATCCAGAGGGGCTGCAAGACGTTTGATTTGAAAGATGAGCAGTGTCCTCAGCCTGTGTGGTACCATATTGCTGTCCTCTGTCCCTGGAGACTGTCACGTATCAGAACCAGTGATTCTGCTGTGCCTACAGGAGATGGGGCATGGAGCAGCCTGGTCTAGTGGAGGGTGTCCCTGCCCATGGCAGAGGGTTGGACAATATGAGTTTTAAGGTCCCTTTGCACCCAAACCTCTCTGGAATTCTGTGGACAGGAGCACACACGTTGCCTGTGTCTGCTGATGGCTCTTGGAGACGCTGCACGTGCCAGAGCAGCAGAAGGGCATCTCCAGGGTGGCCTTGCAGCAGGGCCCCACTGAGGTTTAATGTTTCCTCAGCTGGTCCCAGTGCCCTGGTCCCAGTCTCACCATCCCTTCTCAGCAGGGAGCACAGTTGGGATCTTTTCCATAGGGGCAGCAAGCAGAGTAGGATCTGGAAACAAGGCACACCCTGGAACTGATCTCTTCCAGCAGGGAAACTCCAGTGCCCTCATGGGATGAGCCCTGCAATGGGCCTGTGTCCACCCAGCCTGGCTGCTGGACATTGCTGGCCAGCCTGCCTGGGGCACAGCTGGCTGCAGATGGGACAGGGGGAGAGGAAGGCTGCTGCTGTGTCTGTGCTCCTTGCAGCGTGGCCAGCCTGGCCAGGAGCTCCCATTTGAGGGAGTTTCCAGGCTACAAACTTGCTTTGGCTGGTAGGGCTCAGCAGGGGAGTTGTTGAGGCATTTCCTGGGCAGGGTGAGGGTGTCAGGCTGGGTTTGTATGGCAGCTGCTCTGCAGAAGGAAATCCTGTTTGTTCTTTGGCCTCAGATAAGGAGGGTGGGGAATGTTGCCCTCACCCCTTGTTCACACAGCTGGTTTGCCAGGGAAAGCTGCTGCCATGGGATGCTGGCACCCAGAGAGCAGGGCAGGCCTCCAGGAACCACGAAATGAGGCTAAAGGCATTTCTTCCAGGTGGGAATGCATGGCCAGAGTGGGGAAGAAGGTCCCCTGTGTGTGATCATGGAAGCAAGTGCCCAGAGAGTGGTCCTGGGCTCAGGGTTGCTGTCTCTGTGCTTTGCAGGCATTTGTTATGCCACTCCACATGTACCCAGCAGCTCTGCCTGTCCTGGCTGTGGCTCCCCAGCTCAGGCTGTGGCTCATGTGCCAGTCCACCCTGCTGCCCACTGTGCCCAGTCCATGCCACAGGCTGTGGGTGGTGCTCCTGAGCTCCTGCATTCCCAGCCTGTTCCCCAGTGCTGCATTTGGGCCCCATCAAGGAACTTGAAACCATTATCTTTAGGGGAGAATAACAAATACTTCAACCAGATCTGCCAAAAACATCATCTAAAAGGAGCCAAGCCTACCACAGTGCATTAGAGCTCAGGGAGCAACTTGGTGATTGACTCCTGGCTGTGATCCAGCTGCCTGGGTAGTGCAGCAGAAATGAGCTGGAATGAGCCCCATGGCCTTGGAAAGCAGAGGCAGCTCTTGTCTAATTGTTTTGCAGAACAGCTCAGCTGCTCTTAGAAAAACAAAGGGTCCTTAACTCCTGAGTGCAGTGCACTGGAATTTCTGCAATGCACAAACCCGGGGGCTGGGTAAAAAATGTTTCTGTTGCCTCTCAAAGCACTGTGAGTACAGATGAGGGACTGTGAAAGGTTGGGTGGGAGCTCCCAATCCATCCAGATCCCACCGAGACCATTCACTGCAACCCCGGGACAAAGCTCACACAAAACCCTTTGAAATGGCAGTGAAAGTGCCCAAATTCCTTCCTGATGGTCTGGCTGAGCAGTGTCACTCCAGGGCAATGCAGAGACCCCAGCAGCAGCTCAGGAGCTTGGCAGCTTTGGAACCTGCTGTGGTGTCTCCCAGCTGGGATCTGCTCTCCATCCCCAGCTCCTGCTGCGGTGGGAGCATGTAGCCAGGAGAGGACTCTGCCAGGGCCTCCTTAGATGGCAGGAGATGCTTCCCTTTCCTCCTCCTTGTCCCAGCAGAGGCACACAGGGTTCTCCTGGCTGTATTTAGTCATGGAAGGGCTGCCTTCTGGCCCTGCTCAGTTGGTGCTGCTCCGAGGGGAGAACTCTGCTCTGTTTGCATTCCTGTGATATTGGGAAAGGCCAAGAAACTGCTCTGCTGGCCAAGAAGCTGCTGGAAGTCTCGACATTTAAGGCGTGGAAAGCAGGATGGGGAAGCAGTGGCAGCTGCAGCTGGCTCTGTTTGGGGCTGGCTGCCAGCACTGCTCTCTGCCCTAGGAGTGGGATCCTGCACGTGAGCGCTGGGCATCACCTGGAGTTTGGGTGCTGGTGGCCTTCTGCTGGCTGGGCACAGTGTCTCAGGAAGGGCCAGGAAGGAATGTGGCAGCTGTGAGCAGAGCTGGGACAGGAGCTGGTACTTCCAGGACCTTAAGGAGGTTTATAAAAGAGAGGTAGAGTGACTTTTTACACAGGCAGATAATGACTGGGCAAGGGAGGGTGTTATAAAACTGAAAGAGGAGCAATCTAGATTAGATATAAGGGAGAAAGTTAGATTAGATATAAGGAAGTAATTCCCACTTAGAGGTTGTGGGGCATTGCTTCCCAGAGAAGCTGTGGCTGCTCCATCCTTAGAAATTGTTCAGTACCAGGTTGGATAGGGCTTGGAGCAACCTGGGATAGTGGAAAGTATCCATGACAGAGGGTTGGAATCAAATAATCTGAATTGAAGGTCCCTTCCAACCCAAATCAGTCTGTGATTCTATGGAAACCTAAAAATCAAGAGAAGGCCTGAGCCCAGCACCAAGCTCAAGCTCTGGGTGGGCTCAGCAGGGCCCCTGAGCCTGGCTGCCATCTCCTCCTGTCCCATCTTACATCCCACATTGACTCCCAGGGCTCAAACACCTGGCTGAGTTAGTGTTCCTCACCTGAGACCCCCCCCCGCCATGCACACCCCCAGACCCAGGGCTGAGGTGTCAGGTGAGCCCTTGAGCTCTGGAGAGGTGACTGTGCTCAAGGTGTGAATGGTGATGGCCACAGGGCTGCTCTTGGATGGCTCTTGGTCCATCCAAACACCAGGAAAACCCCATTTGCTCACATTTCCTTGCCCTGAGTGTTTTCTGCTGTGGATTTGCAGTGGACAAGGCGTGGGGCCAGGACATCCATCCCCAGGCCTGAGAATCCTGCAGTGATTCATAGGGAAAATTCCCCCCTATGGTTTAAGTGCAGCTGCAGGAGCACAGCACCCAGAGGGTTAAGAGAGCTTTCCTTCCCTTGGTATCACCCTGTTGGCTTTGGTGGTTGCTTCCTTTTAAAGCCAGACACTGCTCTTGTTGTGATCCTTATCTGCCCACTTTTCATGTGCTCCCTGCAGCTGGGTCCTGGAGGCTTTCCTTGCTCCTTGAAAGCTGAGCTCTGCTGTCCCTGTGAGGGCTTGTTTTCCCCAGCTAATTAGTGAGCTCTGGTGGAGCAGGCTGATGCCACACCTTCCCCTCTGTTCCAGTGGTCTGTAAGAAGAATTTGGACAGCACCACCGTGGCCGTGCATGGTGAGGAGATCTACTGCAAGTCCTGCTATGGGAAGAAGTACGGCCCCAAGGGCTATGGCTACGGGCAGGGAGCAGGGACCCTGAGCACGGACAAGGGCGAGTCCCTGGGCATCAGATATGAAGAGTGAGTTTGAGCCTTGTTTTCAACACTGGGGCTGTGGGCACCTTCTCCCCACACCTGTCCTGTGGTGCTTGGCTGTGCAGCCTGTGCTGAGCTCCCAGCAGTGTCCATGGGCTGCCTGGCCCCTCTGCCCCTCCAGGGAATCCCACTGAACACCGTTTGGTGGGTGGCATGGGACAGGACATGTCCCCATTGAGCACACTGCCCCCCCTCCCAGCACACCGCCCCCAGGCTGAACTTGCCATGGGGCTCATTGTTCCAGAAGTTCCCTTATAAACTGGGCTGGGATTTGGGATCCCGTAGTTCATCCCTGATCGTGACCTCCCTGCCACCCCCAGGGGCCAGCCCCACCGACCCCTCAACCCCAACGCAGCCAGGATGGCCCAGAAGGTGGGAGGAGCTGACGGGTGCCCCCGCTGCGGGCAGGCCGTGTACGCGGCCGAGAAGGTCATCGGAGCTGGGAAGGTAAGAGGGGATGGTGGGCACGGGGCACAGGGGCTGCATGGCAGGGACACCTCCAGAGAGGGGCTGGGCCTGCCCTCAGGCAGGGCTGGGCTTGGGTCCAATGGCCACGTTCACCTGGAAGCCTGGCACCAAAAGGAGATCTTGGCATGTCTGGAAGCCAGACTGTCCAGGCTGCAGCACTCTCTGCAGACTTGTAGATGGGGGAGAAATACATTTTATATTAAATATTTATGGCCCTGCTCAGCAGAGGCCACAGTGGACAACCTGCTGTGGATGTGCTGGGAGGGTGAGCAGTGACATGTGCCATGGCCAGTCACTGTTAACTGAAAAGTGCCTCTTTCTCCCCTCTGTGCCACAGGCCAGGACACTGTGGCCAGGATTTGGGGCAGGCAATGAATTCCAGTGGTCAGCATTGTCCACAGGTCAGGCAGGGTGTTGGAGCTGTGGGCATGGTTTTGGTGAACGTTCCTGGGGCTGTTCTGCTGGTGGCTGGGTCAGCTCAGGGTTTGGTGTGAAGGTCACTGTCACAGCCCTGGCATTCCCTGTGCCAAGGTCATCCCTTCACCAGGGTTCTTTGTACCCTGAGCTGTGGCCTGGTCCCAGCCCAGCTCCTCTGGAAGGCCTGGGGACCCCTTCTGCCCTGCCAGCCCTGGGACCCCAGATGAGGTCCCTGCTGGGAGCTGCCCTCCCCACGAGGTCAGGCACATGCAGAGCTTGTCAGGGACAGCAGGCCAGGCTTGGCTTTGTGCTATGGGGACAGGGTGGCCATGCTGGGACAGCCTCACCAGTGATGAGGTGTCACTCCCTGACCTGGCTGGGCTCTGTCCTCCTGGGGCTTGGTGCTTGTCCTGTGTCCCCAGAACAAGGAGAGGGCTCAACAGAAAGGGCCCCTCAGCATCATCACCCCCCCATCTGGCTTGTGATGGACACGTTGAGGGTCAGCCCAGGGTCAGAAGCTGAATTTACCCTTAAAACCATGATCTGGGCTTCCTGGTCGGCTTCTGGCCCCAATGTTTACAGAGAACCAAAGTTGGTGAAGCAATTACATTAAAGTAGACCCAGAGAGGATTCCAGAGCATGTTTTTCATGTGCTAATGTTTGCTGGATGACTCCATCCAATACCTCCTCCTCCAGCCCATGAATTTCACATTTTCTTCCAAAAAAGGTTTCATGTTTTCCCAAGTGTTTGTTTAAATTCCTCGGTGAGCAGCTCTGGCTACTTAAGGTCTGCCTGAAGGCTGTGAGCTCATTTATCTCCAGGGGACTGCTGGAACCATGGGGGGTTATTTTTAAACACTGTCTGGTTTTGGCATTTTTCCTCTCTCTTTGCTGCCTTCCTTGGAGCTGTGGTTGTGTGGGGCAGTTGTCCCATCCCTGCTGCCACCCCAGCCGTGGGTCTCAGCTGGACAATGGGGGGATTTATCTCACTGGTTAAGAGAGGACAGTCCCCAAAGAGGGGGGGATTGCTCCTTACAAATTATTGTAGAAATTGCTGCACAAATGACTGCTTAGAGTGGCAGCAAAAGGTCTCCAGAACCAGATCAGCACAGGAGCAGTGCCCACACCTGATGTTTGCTCTCTGTATTTTCCCTGTGGGGCTGGTAGTGCTTTCCAGGGAAAAGTTTTTATCCCCTTCAGAGCTCTTTGCCAGCCCCTTTGGATCAGAATCAGAGCAGGGAGCCTGGTTGGTACCAGAGCCTGCCTGTCATGTCCCCGGGGTCTGACTGGGTTCTGCTCCTGTCCCACAGTCCTGGCACAAGTCCTGCTTCCGCTGCGCCAAGTGTGGCAAAAGCTTGGAGTCCACCACCCTGGCAGACAAAGATGGGGAGATCTACTGCAAAGGTGAGCCCCACCTTCCCTGCTGGCTTGTCCTGGGCTCTGAGGGGAGGGGGTGAAAGGACCCAGGGGGGTTGGAGGCTGGGGAAGGGCTGGCCCAGCAGCTGCTTTCAGGGATGGACTGTGCCAGCCACAGAGCTGGAGAGTTTCCTGCTGAGCCAGGGCCTCTGTTTGCCCAACAAATCTGGCAAACCTTGTCCTTGTCCTGACCAGGCAGGGTGTGCCCCTTGGGGAGGACCTGCTCCTGTGCCAGCCTCACCTGTGTCTCCCTTCCATCCTCTGCAGGTTGTTACGCCAAGAACTTCGGTCCCAAGGGCTTTGGCTTCGGGCAGGGCGCCGGGGCACTGATCCACTCGCAGTGAGCCCCGGGGCTGAGCCCTGCGCTCGCCAGGGGCTCGTCCTGCGCTGCCCGCCCGCCCACGCCGCAGTGAGCGCCCCACTGTCACCCCCAGCCACCGCTGCTTCGCAGCACCAGCCCCTCCTGCCCCGCCCCCGCGCTCCCCAGAGCGGGGGAGGTCCCAGCATTGTCCCTGTGGGGTCCTGCTGGGGTAGGTGGCACGGGGGGGCCACTCCCTCCCACTGCAGAGAGGCCCCGGTGCCCAGTCCTGCTCCGCGCCGCCCGTCCTGCCGGCCACGTGCTCAGCCGTGACACCGAGCAAGCAATAAAACATCAGAGACAGCAGAGCTCCCCCGGGCCTGGCCCTGCTGCTGATTCACTGTCTGGGGCTGAGGACAGGCCCTGGGTGCCCAGAGCTGGGCAGGGGTTTGCAGTCCTGGCTTGAAATTAAAGCCCATGACAGGAACGTGTCGGTGCGGTTTGACATGGCCCAGCTGTGGCCAGCTGAGCTCTGTAGCTCGGCTGGGATGGGGTCCCCCTCTGCTCCCACCAAGAATCAGTGTGGAATGGTTTGGATTGGAGGAGACCCCAAAGCTCTTCTTGTTCCACCTTCTACTAGTCCAGGTTGTTCCAAGCCCTGTTGTTGAAGACTTCCAGGAATGGTGATAACTATTCCAAAAGCAGAGGTTGATGTGGGAGGCCAGGGACAGCCCTTCTGGGGTGTGTTGATAGCACCACTCGTGTGCTCACGCTCTCAAAACCCCTATCAGTGCTTTTAGGTGGCACCTCTCCAAGCAGGTGTGCCCAGCAGTGCCAAGTAATTAACAGCTTTTCACCTACTCCCTGCTTTTTTAGCAGCTTGTGGATCATTAAGACTCCAGTTTGGCAGCTGCCCAGGTTTAATTGGTTTCCATCTAAACTCTTCACTCCCTTTCTGTGATTCTCCTGTTGGACTGGTGGGACAGACTTGCTGCAGCTTAGGGACTCCACAGGTATTTGAGTTCTGGGGTTTTTAAAGTTATAAACATTGTGGTTGAGGAAATGAGATGGGGAGTGTTCTGAGAAGCACAGCAGAGGCACAAATCCTTTCTTGGGGCAGGACTTGGGCTCCTTTATCAACACAAGTGCTTTCTCCTGTTCATCACACCGTCGGTTTTGCATGGTGTTTATGAAGTGGAGATGGGGAGTTTAGTCTTTACCATCTCCAAAAATGTCCCCCCCTCTGGATTCTAGCAGGACCCATTGGTCTGGGCTGTGTGATGGCTGGAATGGGGGATCTGGTGGCACTTGTGGGGTACACATGGCCCAGGCTCAGGTAGGGTTGGGAGCCCCAGCACAGAGGGCTCAGGTACCAGCCTGGTGTGGAGACCCAAACCTGCCTCCCTCGCTTGGCAGAGGCCCTGCTGCTCCCCCATGGAGGTGTGTGTGTGGGAGGAGAGCTTGTTCTGGAAGCTCCTGCAGAGATGGAGGGGTCAGGAAGCTGCTGCAGAGGTGTGAGGTGGGGCTGCTGCTGGGATGGAGGGGTCAGGAAGCTGCTGCAGAGGTGTGGTGGGGCTGCTGCAGGGATGGAGGGGTCAGGAAGCTGCTGCAGGGATGGAGGGGTCAGGAAGCTGCTGCAGAGGTGTGAGGTGGGGCTGCTGCAGGGATGGAGGGGTCAGGAAGCTGCTGCCTTCTCTGTGGGCATGCAGGGGGTGCTGTGCTGCTGGTGTGGCATCTCAGCTGGATGTGCCCCAGATGGGATCGTGCCCAGGCAGTGCTGGTTGGTCAATAAAGCTACAATGAGTCTTTATTTAGTCCCTTCCTCATGCAGCATAGAGGTTCTGTCAGAGAGAGGGGAGGAGCAGGAATCCCTCTGCTCTGGAGCCAGGCTGGGAGAGCTGGGGATATCACCTGGAGAAATTCCAGTGCCTAAAGGGGCTCCAAGGGAGCTGGAGAGGGACTTTGGACAACGGCCTAGAGGGACAGGACAAGGAGGAATGGCTTCTCACTGCCCGAGGGCAGGGTTAGATGGGATATTGGGAAGGAATTCGTGGCTGTGAGGGTGATGAGGCCCTGGCACAGGTTGCCCAGAGAAGCTGTGGCTGCCCCTGGATCCCTGGCAGTGTCCAATGTCACGCTGGACAGGGTTTGGAGCAACCTGGGCTAGTGGGAGGTGTCCCTGCCTGTGGCAGAGGGTGGAACAGGATGGTTCTTAACCTTTCAACCCAAACCAGTTGGTGGTTCTATGAAATAGTGACATTTCACATGTGATGGACCCCAGAGAGGCCAGTTCTACTGGAGGCCTGGTCAAAGCCAGGAGAAAATGCTGGATTTGGTTTTGGAGGACTGTGGAAAGATCTAGGTTAAAAGGGACCAGCAGAAGTCTTAACTGCAACCTCCTGCTTAAGGCAGGGCTCCAAAGGTCAGGTTGATCAGAGCATTTGGTGTCCACTCAGGTAGGGGAACCCTCTGAGGATGGAGGTCCCACCACTGTGGATCTTGTCACAGCATTGTGCCACACAGCCCTTGAAAGGGTTGTTTCACCACTGAAAGGATGGTCAGGCCCTGGCACAGCTGCCCAGGGCAGTGGTGGAGTCACCATCCCTGGGGGTGTTCAAAAGACCTGTGGATGTGGCACGTGGGGACATGGGTTAGTGGTGAACATGGCAGTGCTGGGGGAGTGGTTGGAATGGATGATCTTGTGACCTGGGAGGGCTTTTCCAACATTAATGATTCTGTGAATCCCTGATTGTCCTGTTGTGCCCCTGTGCCTGGTGACTCGTGTCCCTTTGCCAGGCAGGGCTGTGTCTCCCCTCTCCACAACCCTTCTATAGACAGTGGAAAACTGCAGTTGAGCCTCCCCAAGTCCTCTTTTCTCCTGCCTGGTGGGTCTCTGCTGAGCTCTCAGCCCCAAGGGTCCCAGGTAAACCATGTCCCAGGACAGGGGCCATGCCCTGAGGGTTTGCCCTGGGTGCCACACACCTGCTGACCCTGCACTGGTCACTTGGAGTGGCTCAGGGAGTGATGGAGCTCACCATGGGGATGGCAGGATGGGATCACGGGGCTGCACATCCCGAAGGAGGCATGAGCGGGGCTGGAGGAGGTGGTGGGACACGGCCCAGGAGAAGCAGGGTGGGACTGGAGGTTCTTTTTGGGCATCTCCTGCCTGAGCTGCAGCGGAACAGCTCTGACCATCTGCTCCCCTCTGCTGATCAGCGAGCATGGCAGGGCCCAGCTGGCCCTGGCAGCTCACCTGTGCCCAGGTGTTGTCCAGCTCCCCCTCGAGGCAGCAGAGCCACCCTTTGGGGGCTGCAGCCTGGCAGAGGGGCTGTGGCACCCAAACCTGCCCTGAAGGGACAAACCAGGGATTGGCTTGTGGCCAAGCACCCAGGAGCCTCGAGGGGATGGCACCACTTGAGGGGTCAGACTGGAGCCTCCGAGCCCCATGGCCGGTGGGGCTGTGAGAGAGGATGCCACCCTGTCACCCAGCTCTGTGGGGATGTCACCTCGGGCAGGGGGCTGAGCCCAGCAGTCCCGTGGCCTGCACTGAGGGCCCCGTGTGGATGGGATGAGCCGTGGGCAGCCCGTGGAGCAGAGCCCTTGGCTCACCCACAGCCTGGCACAGCAAGTCCTGCAGGGTTTGCTGCAGGGCAGGAGGTGCCATGTCCCCCCCAGGCAGCCTGGCAGGGTGAGACCCCTGCCTGGTGTGCCTGGGAATGGACAGCTGGGAAGACAGGAGTGGAGAAGGACGTTGTCAAAGCTCCTTCACACCCAGGGCTGCGGGACCATCACCTTCCCTTGGTGGCTGATGCCTGGAGAAGCAGTGACTGCGGTGAGCAGAGGGACGGGGGTCTCAGACAGGGGTTGGCAGCCCTTGGCTGTCCCCTGGGCTGTGAGGATGGAGCTGGATGGTGAGCCAGAACTGCCCACGGACATCCCAGCTTAGCAGAACGGTGACAGTCCCAAAACTACTCCCCCCGAGCTCCCAGGGCTCGGCATCCCTGGAGCTGGGCGTTAGCCGTGCGTGGGAAAACAGCCTTGGCAGGGGAACCCAGCCATCGGCTCCGCTCCTTCCGAAGCGCTGGGGTGCTCAGGGTGACCTCCGGGGCCGCCTGACGTCAGGAGCCCGGGTCTCCTGGGACACCCGGGATCTCTGCCAGCGTGCCGAGGTTGGCCCCAGGGAGCACGAACCAGTTCCTGGCTCCGCCAGCCGCCCTGCCCTCTTAATGAGGGATAATGAGGTGCATCTCATCAGCGCTGCAGACTTGCCCCCTGGCCACGGCGGCTGCCGGCAAAGCCCCCGGCAGGGAGCGGCAGTGATGGAGGGGCTGGGGCAGGAGGGGGCTCTGCGGGGTTGGGGTGGGTGAGCAGGGTGGGCGCTGGGACAGCGGCTGCGTGCCAGGGAGCCAGGGGCTGAGCCAGTGACCCCGGCACATTCCCGGGGGGAATTCTTCCCATTGCAGACGTCACCAGGATGAAAGATCCACTCTCTCAGCCTTTGCAGGGGCACATTCAGCTGCCCAGCTACCTGTGGCCGTCACCCACCCTGGCAGCTCACGGCCCGCACAAAGTCCCCAGAGGTGCCCCCCGGCAGCCCAGCCCGGCCAGGGGAACCCTCGGTGCCAGGCGCTGGCACAGGAACAGACGGTGCTGCGGTGGCCGGGAACGAGACGGGCTGGAAAGGAGACGGTGTTTGGCTGCAGTGGGGGGGAGGGTCAGGCAGGAGGACCGGGCTGCGCTGCCCCGGCCCCGCTCCACGGCTCCTTCCCCCTGTACAGGTCACACGAGGCTGGGGGATGATGCTCCTTGCTGTGGGACACCCTGGGAGCTTCAAACCCCCGTCCCAGGGGCTTTGAGGGATGGGAGCTCTGTGTGCTGAGGGGTGGCCCAGCACCCTTGGGTGAGTGGCTGGGGGGGTGGGTGGCTGTCAGGGGTTGTCCCCATTGCTGCTGTCTGTTCTCTGCTTTTGTCTTTCCTCCTGGGCTGCACTCAGGGTCCCCAGAGCCCCTGCCTGGCTAGTGCTGCACGCACAGCCTACTGTCCCAGCTGGCACTGCACACCATTGCAAGAAGCCCCTGCCCTGGCACTGCAGCCCATAGTGCCCTATTGGCTAGCACTGCAACCCCCAGCCCCCCCTTGCCCGGTGGCACTGCGCTCTGTACTCCTGCCTGGCTATGCAGAGCCCCCTGCCCAGTCGGCCCTGGTCCCCACAGCCACTCTCCCCACCAGCACTGCACCCTATAGCCCTGTGCCCGCGGGGCTGCACCCCCAG
>VZRH01003528.1:0-36464 GCA_013397555.1 Urocynchramus pylzowi
GGCCGGGGGGGCTGGCCGTCAGCTTCCAGCCCTGTCCTGTCGTTTAATCCTTGGAAATCGTCCCGTATTTCCCCTCCCCGGCGTTTTCCCTGTCCTTCAGGTACTGGTTCCGTTCAGGTGCAGTCTGGCAGCGTGCCCTGGCAGCCAGGAGGGCGAGGGGCGTCCTGCGGTGCATCAAGCGCAGTGCAAACAGAGGTGGTTATCCCGCTGTAGTCAGCGCTGGCGTGGCCTCACCTGGAATATTGTGTAGTTCTGGGCTCTGCAGCTACATCCAGAGGAGGGAATCAAAGCTGGGGAAGGCAATGTCCTGTGAGAAACAGCTAAGGACTTCGGGTTTGCCTGGTTTGGAGAAAAGGAGGCTGAGGGTTGTCCTCATCGCTCCACAGCTTCCTGAGGAGGGGAAGCGGAGACGACGAGATGGTGATCTCTTCTCCCTGGTATCCAGGGGGGATCCCAGGGTACGTGGCAATGATTCAAAGCTGCACCAGAAGAGGTTTAGATTGAACAATAGGAAGCATTTCTTTTCTGAGAGGGTAGCCAAACACTGCAACAGGCTTTCTAGAGAGGTGGTCCATGCCCCAAGCCTGTCAGCGTTTAAGAGGCATTTGGAGAATGCCCTTAATAATGTGCTTTAGCTTCTCATCCTCCCTGAAGTGGCCAGGCAGTTGGACGAGATGATCATTGTAGATTCTTTCCAACTGAGCTATTCTAGTCTATTAATTTCATTTTATTTCATCACTGAAATTGAGCTGGTGCTCAGTCCCCAAGTTTAGAACAACTGATGGATGTAAGACAGATATAGCACCTGGACATGGCGCTTGCATGCATCTTGTCTTTTTCCATGTGTTTTCCCAATCGATCCCTGGCATGGAGAGGTTGTTCCTGCCAATTGCTCTTGTGGCAAAGGCGACTCACATCTCCCGATCTGTGCTGGGCGTGGTGCTGCCAGCAGGTGGAGGGAGCTGCTGCTTCCCCTCTGCTCTGTGCTGCTGGGGCACCTGGAGGGCTGGCTGGAGGGCACGTGTGGACATATTGGCAAGAGGCCAAAGAAGGGTCACAGCCATGATTAAGGGACTGGGCCATCTTATATGAGGAAAGACTGAGAGAGCTGCAACTGTTTAGCCTGGAGAGGAGAAGGCTCAGAGGGCTCCTATTAATGAATATCAATACCTGAAGGAAGGGTGCAAAGAGGATAGTCAGGCTCTATTCTGTCGTACCCAGTGAAAGGAACAGGGGCAAAAGGTACAAACTGAAACCCAGGAGGTTTCTCAGGGAACATCAGGGAACACTTTTGTCACCGTGAGAGTGACCAAACACTGGTACAGGTTATCCAGAGAGGTTGTGGGGTCTCCCTCCTTGGAGACAGTCAAAAGCCACCTGGATATGGTCCTGAGCAGCTCTAAGATGGTTCTCCTTAAGTAGGGGGTCGGACAAGGTGGCCTCTGAAGGTCCCTTCCAATTGCAGCCATTCTGTGTCTGTGATTTCCTTTTCTTTTCCAGGACTGGTGTTTCAGGAAATACATGGGAAAATCTAACTTTGTTCTGGCTTAAAAGGGCAATCACAAAACTGTCCAGGTGCCATCTGTCTCTTCTAACAGCCACGGGCCAGTTCAGCTTGCTAACCAGTACCGAGTGGTTTTTGTTAGCTGGCTGGCGTAGTGTTGTTATACAGCAGTAGCTTGTGTCAGCTTGCCAAGGAAACAAGCTACTGCCAGAAGCTGTGCAGAGCCAGCATGTGACCAGGGAGTGCTCTGAACTTAAATCTTATATGAGATTTAGCTGCTTGCCATCTCCTCAGTGTCACCCTGACATTCACTTGTTCAGTATTTTATTTGCAAGAGAATATCCTCATCTCCACAGCATGTCTTCAGAGATTGGAAAGGAGAGATCTCATCACTGTAGCTGTTGGAGCGAGGTGCAGCAGGCTGCTGCACAGTGGCCCTTCTAGGGCTGAGGAGTTTGAAGGGTCACGTCTAGAAAAACATGTTGTACAAGTTCTTACAAATGCGTGTCTGTACCACACTTAGCAGCTGTTGAAGGTTTGCATTCAAAAGAAAATTGTTTGAAGGGGAAACAGTAGGCTTCAGCCTGTCGAGTATTGTGTTTCATTAACACCTAGCTTTCTCTTTCTGCATTTCCTGTCTTCAGGGTTTTGAATGTTTGCATCAGTTTAAGTGCTGTTATTTCACTCGTGGCTTTGTTTTTGTCACCTGTGCTTTTATTATCTGACTTGGTTCTGATTTTTTACTTGTGGCTGATTTTTTTATGATTCAGCCTCTTCAAATATTTTTATATTATGGTAATTTGGGTTGTGTAGTTCTTGTATTTCTGCTTTCCTTAAATTTTATAAAAACATTAAAAAGAAATACTAACATTTTATGTAATACAGAACAAAAAATCTTCGTTAATGTTTCATTATACATATATCCCTTTCTTTTAAATTTGGGTTTCTTGTGATACTTTCAGTTCTTCTGTTTACATGAAATACAAACTAAAGAACCATGACTAATGTTAATGTCAGAGAAATTATATGACTTTTTTTTTCCTTCTTCATGTAGTAACTTAGACTAGGCCAAAACCTTTTAAACTGTTCTTTTGGTGTCACAGAGAAATATTTCAACAGGCATATTCTTGACTCTTAAATTGGTTGTTTTCATGATAAGAAGGCTTGTACAGGGCTGTAAACATCTTGCTCTTTTTCTGATTGCTGCTTTATTGGTGAATCACAGCAGATGGTAGTATGGAAGTGAGAATTGCTCTGATGCTCTCTGTTTTCTTTTTCCATAGATTGTATATCTTAAGCTGCTAGATGTGAAATTATTCTGGTTCTTTCTTTAAGGTCAGTTTTGTGTTTTCTTCTGTCCTCATTTCATCATTTATGTAATTACTGGCAATTCCACTGCAATTCTGCTTTGCTGTATTACTGGGCATTGTCTCTTCGTCTTAGTCTGCATATTTGGTATTTTTAACATTAAATTAAGATTCTCCTCCGGTATTGTGAGCATTCAGAAAAGGCTGAAAAGTAATGGTAAATATACTAAGATCTTTGTTGTGTAGAAAAATGTTATTGGATTTAACATATTGGTTTGGCTCAAAGGTCGCCTATAGTTCTTGTTGAAGGAGACTGACAAAATGCAGGAGGAATAAATTAACCCCTTTGTGCAGCTCTGTAACTCATCTTTGTCCAGTGCCACGTATGTTCTCAGAGCCTCACAGAAAGACAAAATATTTTTTGCAGCCTCACAGAATTGCTGTAGCTCAGAGCTTATTATTTGCTAATGACTGAAGCTGTGCCAAAAGCATTATTCTTAACTATCAGCGATTGTGTTCGCTTTTTTTTGTGAGAGAGAAACATGAGGAGGAAGGGAATTGCATATCCCTACCAAGGGAGATTTTTATCTTTAGGCAGTGAATTCAATTTCAGGTCTCCTATAGAAATAAAATTAATCCCATCTGGAAGGGAAAAGTGCTGTGCTATATAGGAGAAATGACTGCAGGAATGTGGTACTATCTCTGAATGGTGGGTGTATTTTCTGTGATTTTGTGCTGACAGCTTTTTTTAAAAAAAAACCACAACTAAGTGCTTTTTTTCTCAAGTCTGTGTGACCATGCATCCAGGTCTCCAAACTTCAAATTTATTTTTTACTCTGAAATGAAGCTTGTATGAAACTGGTTGTTCTGAGCTTTCATTACCTGAAACCTCATCTTATCTACAAATAGTAAAACTGCAGCCTGATTCTGCAAGTGCTTAAACTGTGTCCTTATCTTCAAGAGCACGAGTGTTTCCATTCAGCTCTGTGTTTCTTTGTTGGATAGGGGCTTTGTTCTGTTTTTAACATGTGATTCAAGAAATTTAGTGGTTGCATTTCCCGTTGCTGGGGAGATTTATGTTTACTTTTGAAGTAGCAGAGTTGATAAGATTCTTAAAAGAGCATCACAAATGCATTGCCTGTCTACAGTCTTTCCCTTACCCATGCTGTACTGTATGTAGCTCTATTTTTTGTTTCTGTACCAGCTCTGTTTTTGTTTCTGTGCCCCCCCCCCTCTGTTTTTTCAGTCATTCTTTGTTTTTTAGTTTATGCTTTATGGTGTGTTCAACAAAGCTACCGAAATGCTGAAAGTAGTAGTTGCTGAACTCTTCCTTCCACATACCTTTCAAAGACCCGAACACAACTACAAGCACAACTTTTGTTTCTAAGAGGCTCCTAGAGAAGGAAACACTAAGCATGTTAGTCTTCTTTATATGTGGTTTTTTACTGCCTCCCCACATTCACAATTACAAAATACAGCAGGTACTGTTTTCTTAGTGCTGGGCTGGTGATTTTAACAGCATAAGGGCTTGAGGCCTGAGCTTAGGATGTACTTCTGTTAATTTTGTTTGTTTTTCTGCTTCAAGAAACCTATATGTGGGTTTTGATTTTAATTAGGTTTGGTTTTGTTTTTTTATTTTGTTTTCTGTTAGAGAAATACTGCTGGCAGTGGAATTAAGCTACTTCAGAAACAGAAAATTCCAAAATAAAGACCAACACATACGTAGATAAGATGAATTCTGTGGGTTTTAGAAAAAAATGAGATAGTGTCAACGAAAGTAAAAAATCTAGTATGTGAAAGTGCTTTTAACCTTACTTTGGCTAGATCAAATTGTCCTGATTGCTAATTTACTCTGAATTTAAATGCCTATTGTCTTTTAAGCAGTGACGTTTAGGTATGTTAAGTATGGAGGATTTAAAAGACTAAAAGTGCTCTGTTCCCTATACAAGTCTTTTGTGCCATGTATATACTGATTAAGATGCTTTTCTTTGTGCTAGACAGAAGGGAAGGGGGACATTAAGTGATAGAGCTGAAAACTGTACAATAATGCAGATCTCAAAAGAGAAAAAAATGTGATTGGAGCAACTGCAGCTCTGGCACCTCAAGTGACTGACTGGAATCCGAGCCTTTACCAAAGCTATCTGAAAGATTTTGCACATCAAGTTGATTTTGCTTCTTGTTGTTGCACACTTAGGATGAAGGTAAAATTGCATTTTAAACTGTTCCACAACTGCCTCTCCTTCATACATCATTGGAGCAGAAACCTGACTCTTGAGCATTACAGCACAGGTTTTTACCACTTGAGCTATGGGACTGACAACCCTAATTGGTAGCAGGAGAAGACTTATTCCCTGAGGGCTGAAAAAGGAATATGCTGCTGGCGCCATGTGTTGAGCCTGGGTGTGGGGGGAGGTAAGGAATAAATGAGATAATTAGGAGTTTCTACTGTGTAATCTCCATGGAACTGGAAATATCAGTATTTCTCTTGCTAAGGTAGGAAAACAAGCGAAAAGGAATAAAGTGCTGTAAAATAGCCTGTTAAAAAAATAACTGTATTCCTGGGATTGGAGCACAGAATGGTTTCTTCTGTTCTTGTGCACATGAATGTAGTTTATTTGGTGGCCAGAAGTTGCACTGTGTCAGCATAAGCAAGCAGGCCAGGCTGTGGGGTATTCAGTCTTCAAGTCTCAGGTATCAGGCCACAGTTTGAATAGTTGCTGCTTTTGCCATGATCTATTTATACACTGTTCCAAGCCAGTGCTTACACTTTGTACAGGACTTTCTGGAGTGTACTATTGCTTGTAACAGCAGAATTTTAGGGAGTTTATATGAATAGTCAGTACTGAGTTGCCACAGATCCCCAGCCAGGGGAAAAAAGTCTTGTTTATGGTATGAATATTTGGGTGGGGAATGAAGAATTCCAGCAAGTAGTTAATCCAGTATTCTTATCTTTCTCTTTTTCTTTCTTTTTTTTTTTTAATCTGCACATTTCACAGTAGCACTCTTCACTCTTTCCCACATTCTAAAGAGTCTTCTTTGTTAAATTTAGTGTGAAATAATGTTATTGAACTTGACCCTGTATTTCTCTTTAATTCTTTACCCTGGAGTCCTTTCCTCTGTTGGAGGTGTATATAAGATGTTGCTATTGGTTTGTCAGTCCCTTCTCCATAACAAATGGATGTCTGCAAAATAAACCAGGATTCTGCTCCTCAATCTCTGCTTCGAAGTTGAAATAACATTATTCCACTTTTCCCAATTTTATATGGGTATTTTAGTAGAGAATATCTTTGCATGCCTTTATTTAAGCCTTCCTCTTTGTGTTCAGCACATAATGTGTTTCAGCCAGACCACAGGCTGCTCCATGGGTTGGTGTTGTCCAGAGGTCCAAGTTCAGCCTTCAAGGGACCCTCATGGGTTTTTAGTATGACTTTGTCCTATTTAAGCTACTCAGAATTCCTTCTATGTAATCTTCCAGTCCTGAGAGAGGGGATACTGAGCATTTCCTTTTGCAGTCCATGGTTTTATGTCAATTGTTTCCTTGTTTTGTTCTAGCAGTGGAGTTCTTAGCTGCCTTGGAAGATTCTTTTAATCAATTATTGTTGCAAAAAATTTGCTACAAATGATTTTGCTGCCTTTTCTTTTAAGGAAATAATTGGTAACTGTTAATCAAACATACTCAACTGTTAAGCTATCTTTAAGATTGCTAACTGGCAAACTGAAAAATGTTACTGCCCTCTTTGAAGTGAAAGCTTGTCTAATCACAATACAAAGTAGCAGAAAAATATGAAAACATGCTGGATAAATGCTGAAAGGAGTTTCCATCTTTAGTTTTCATTGAGAAAAGGTGAAGTTTTGTTAGTTAGTTTTTTTTTTGTTTTGTTTTGTTTTAATGATTCCACTCCATTTATAACTTCATATAAGAGCCTTTTGTGCTTCACTCTACTCTTGCCTGTTACATCAACAAGGTAATCTGTCTGACACAAAAATGCCCGATATTTCAAATTAGGTAATAAAGATTAGATATGTGGCCTTATTACATACATATGGTCTGTTGTGTGAACTTACTGTAAGTTCTGTTATCATATGTTTATTTAACATGTTTTGTCTTCATTTTAGATAACACCTGAGAAGAAAAAAAGAACCCAAAGAGACTATGTTCAGCTTCTTCCGAAAAAGTCAAGAGTCAAAGAAGGTCACAGTACCAGAGAAAGAAGCAGATGGATTTGTTATTGTGGGTAAGTTGTGCTTCTCTATAAAGTGATTCTTTCATCTTTGATATTTTGATCTTGAAGTTTCTTTGAGTTGCTTAGATTAAATGAAATGTTAAGGGAAGCTATGATAAAAATTGTTCAGTATTCTTACTTTTCCTGACAAAGTTCATTTTCCTAGTCTGCTCATTTGGACTAAATAGTTTTATTTACATAGGTCTGAACTCAGATTCAGGAGCACTGAAAATTATATTTCTTGTTCTCCTTTCATGCTGAGTGGGGAGAAGTTACATCCTTACAAAACAGTAAAGATCAAAGTTTAGGCTTCTAGCTTTGTGATTAGAGTTGCGGGAAGGGAATATCTTACTGCACGTGTTAAAGGACTGGCTTTTATTCAGGTTCCTTCCTTTTCATTTTACCCCCAGACTGTTTATATTAGAAACCAAGAAGTGCTTATGCATTTCTGGTCATGGTGAATGTAGATGCTCTGTCTCGGAACCTGACTCTTTAGTTTGATAAGAATTAAGCAGTTTAGGGTTTTCAAAGTCTTCTTGTTATTCAAAAACTAATCTGAAGTATACACACCTGTGAATTGGCTGAATTTGGAGCTTTGATCAAGCTCTTACACAGTTTTGAAGGTCAGCTTAAGTGTGCAGAAGAGAAAAAAATTATTGCTGTTATGCTGAAATGGATCCTTTTCTTTTTTCTCTTTTGGCAATTTGTTTTCCTCCTTGTGAATCTGTCATCATCAATATTCAGCTTCTGCTGCTCTGATTTACTGACTGATTCTTACCAGGAATCTTACAGTGTTTCTGTGTTTAAGTGTTACTTCTTTTTTGAGCATTTTCAAGTCACAGAAGCCCCTAGATTATCGAAGTCTAACAGTACGAGAGACTATTGGAACCCTTTCTGAGAACTTAGATTTTTGGCAAAAGTTCTCCATTAAACCAAATCTGTTTCACATCTGTGACTGTGTTGTCATGCTTAATGGCTGCCTTCCATTAGATTTTGTTCACCTGCAGCAGTTCTGATGGCTACATCAAGTCACTCCAGCATTTACATTGTGGAAGGGTCAAAGGAGACACATCATCATCCCCAAAAAGTCTGGAGACCATTTAGCATTTCAGTTTCTGTAATAGGCAGAAATCTGCACCTAAATGTTATGTCCTACAGTTGTTGGTCCTGATTCTGCATTCAATTTAGCTTCATTCCTTTTTCCTGAAATGCTGTCAGTGACTATTTAAACTTTGTTCACATAATTCACATAAAATTAATCTGTTAAATATGAAGTTAAGAACAATCAATTTTATTTGAGTCTTCTCTTTTTAAATTTTTTTTAATTAAAAAAAAGTAATTAATTAATTTAGCTGTCTGCAGTGAAATGGACTGCACTGGCAGAAGAGCTGCCATCAACCTTATCAGTGAATCATATCACTGTCTTGCAAGACAAATGTACTTGCAGAATTCTGGGTCAGGACTTAAGGAGATATTTATCTGGAAGGGGTGTTCTTGTCTAGAAATAGTGTCAGTGGAAAAAAAAAAAAAGCCCAAACCACAACACTTAGCCATTCTGTTAGTTACTATTTTGTTACTCAGATGGAATGTTCTGAAGCTTTTCTAAACTGGTGTAGAATATTCTGGAAATCCAATAGTAAATATCTTTAACACATCTCAGTAGCAGATTTCTAGGACCATAAGTGTAAGTACTACTGTAGTCAGTGAACGCTCTTGGAGGGAGTGAGAATTTAATTTCTTACATTTTAAGTTGGTTCTTAAACCCAGTCTTTTATTCAGAGCATATAAGAACAAAAAGCCTAGTTCACCAATATCCTGTGGACGTGGGAGGAATCTTTCTGTATTGGTTGATATTTGAAAAAGTGAGAAGAAAATTCAATGCTTTACTGAGAAAGCTCCATGACAGCTATTGCTCTGTCAAATCTTGAGCATGATTTTTTTTTTTATTTTGATAACTTCTCCAAGTCCTGTTATAAATTGCTATATTTGAAATCTACCTTCTCCTTGTAAAGTATCAATGCATTTGGGAATTCAATGTCTGACTAGAAGGTGACTCATAAAAACAGCAGAATCAACAAAATGAGCTTTGCAGCCTAGCAGCTGAAAGAAATTCTCTATTTTAGCTTTTGGGGTAAATATTGCATGTGTGGGAATCAAGCAAAAATAATTTGTAATTCTCTCTCTACAAAATAAATATAAAATATAATTTCCTACCAGAGACTAAAACATTTTTATGTCTAACTACCAGTTCACTTATTTTCTGGATACTGGTCATCTCATCTCTTCATGAAGCTATAAAAATGGTGCTTGTTCTATAACAAGCAGAACTGATACTCTGAAAAGGGGAAAGAGGCTTATGAAATAGGCATAACACATGCAGTTGGTTTTGATGAGTGAATCAAATGCAGAAATATGGAAAAATGTTTCAGAGGCTTTCCTGATCATCACAAATTGTTTTTAATGTTAACATTCTGAAATCCAGAATTAAGAAAACAAGTAATTTTCAGTTAGCTTGAGAATCTTGGAGAGTAGTAATTCTTCAGGAATTCCTCACATTTTGTGGCTTTTGCAATATAAAATAAATTGCAATCTACCATTCAATGCTAGTGTTGCTAGCCATAGAGAAAAATACAGGTTTAATGCTAGCATTTTGGTTTGGCACACAGCTAAAAATCTCCCCTCAGTGTTGAATATCGAAGTCTTGTAGTCCTAATCTCAGTCTAAGATCAGGAATTGAAAAACTGAGACTGCAATGCTGTCATGCCATGTGTGTTTGGCAAGATAGTCAGAAACTCTTCAAAATGCACATAGTGCTGATGGTGCAACTGGGGTGGGTGGTTTTTGCTTGAAGCAACTGAAAGATTATAGAATGGTTTGGGTTGGAAGGCACTTTTAAAGATCATTGAGTCCAACCTGCTTCCATGGGCATGAACATCTTTCAATAAACCTTGTCGTTCAAAGCTCTGTGCAGCCTGACTTTGAACACGACTTTTCTGGGCAACCTATTCCAGTGTCTCATCACCCTCATCATTAAAAAATTATATAAATAACTAAAATCAATTAGAATACTGTTCTGTATGTCCTCTTTCAAAAGAACCGAGAGAAGTTGATTTTGTTTTCAGGTTTAGTTTAAGAGCCTGATGTGCAGGGTCTTGTTTACTTTTCCAGACAAAATTGCAGTGAGCCAGAGTGAGGGAGCAGCAAATGCTGGTGGCTCCAGCAGGCAGGTGAGCCTGCAGCCCAGCGTGGGTGCCAGGAGCACAGGGGCTCGGGCAGAGACCTCTCTGAGGAGCAGGGCAGTGCCATGCTCCCTGGACAAGGACACCGCAGCTCTGGGGACAGTGACCGGGGCCAGCTGAGACCCTGAGTGCCAGACACTTCTGCAGGGATCAGGCACATCTGGGGCCAGGCCAGGAAGAGAGTTGTGATCACCCAGGTTCCCAGGCATCCCTGCGGGGTGCTTTTGGCAAGGACCAAGAAATGAGGCTTCTCCCACCGCTCTCTGCCTGGCCCTGATGGATGTGCTCAGGCTGCATGATGGATGTGCCTGTGCTGGCCATGGGCACAGAGAGCCAGAGCCTGGCACTGGGAAGGGGCTGCCCAGCCCGGTGCTGTGCTCAGGGCTGGACAACCAGGAGGGTTCTGTTGTCTCTCACTGTGTCTGGAGGCAGCACAGTTCTCTGAGGAGCTCTTGATCTGATCCTTTGACCATGCCTGAGTTCAAGGCTTTGTTTACTTTTGATTTGTGATTTAAAGGGAAATCTGTTCCATGATTTAAGAGTTGTTGGGTTTTGCTTTGTTTTTTCTCAGAGATCTTTTTATGTTGGGTATTGGAATGGTGTAAATGGGTTGGAGAAGCAGTTGCAGGTGCTGACAAGCCTGATTTTTAAATATATTTAACTTCTGTTTCTTCCCTGAAATTAGGACATATTTCACTTTCATTTTTTAAGATGTAAGTTAACATGGGCTGTCATTTCAGAGCTCTGCTCTCAGCCTTAGCAGCAAACCTCTTAACAAGTAGTAAGGAGTATTGGTACTTACAGGGAGCACTAAAGTGTCACCTAAAGTTTGTTTTCTGAGATTCAGCAATTTTGTTATAAAGTTTTTCAATGAAGAAGTACCTAAGAAAAACTGAACAGGCACAGGATGCTCATCAGAGTAGAGTGACTGTCACAGACACAGGGAGGCTGTGGCCATGATAAGAAAGTTTGGCAGGAATTTTTTACTAAATATACACTTCTGCACTGTGAACCTCCATTCTTCCTACTGTGCCTTCCTAGATCCATATAGGACAGCCATATAGAATTTATGAGCAAATTTTGGTTTAATGCTTATTTGTTAATATTTATCACTATTGGAGTAAGCATGATTTTTGCTTATCAGGTTTCCTCTCAATAGAAAGTAGTCACAGACAAAAAATTAAGGGTTTTGAAATCTCTTCCAAATAAATAGCAGGATCTGTGGTATTTAAATAAGTCTTGGATTGCAATTAACCAGTGTCCCTTCTGTTTCAATGATGATGTCTAAAGAGAAGAAACTCTACAGAACAAATGTGTTCAGGCTTGCACCAGCATCTAAAACATCACAGAAAAGGAGGTGGGAAATACTGTTTTTCATCCTGTGAGATGAAATACAGTATAAGGCAATTATTTCTTCCTTATTAAAAAATACAGAAAAGAACTGGTACTAATACCAGTTGACAGGTAGAAAATTTGGGAACTTTTTGTGAGAAGTGAGATGATGTTGATTTCAATATTACAACCTGCTGTGACAAAGTCAGGAACATAATGGGCTGCTAAAAAATACATAGGGAGTTTGATAAATTATGGTGGATGATAACAGGTATTCTTATCTTAAAATTTTGGTGGTCAGGTATGACTTACTCTTTTAAGTTAATCTCAGCAAGACATTTGAACTTTGGTTTATTTCAAATGAGGTACTTGAACTTTCTTCTGATGTATTCAGTATCTATATTGTTGAATTAAATCATATTTCCTTCTTATGGGATTAAAAAATAATTCCTTCTTATGGGATCATCCTCATCTGTAGGCAGGAGTATCCTCACTCCTCTGTGAAACTGTGAAAAGTATGATTTACATCCTGATGAAAGCTTCCCTTTGTCAACTGCAGTTATATTGCAGAAGAACATCCTTAACAAATGGGAAATCTTCTGTACTGAAGATACCAAAAATTAAAATAATCAACCCAAGTCAGCTTTTAGTTCTGGAAATCTGGACTTTTTTTCCCAAGAACAATTTTATGTATGCTTGTTCCTCTCCAGTTTGCAGTCTCCAAATCCTCTCCAATTCTGTTTTGCCATGAATTTACTCTGCATGCAGGTAGTTTGTTGGGGTACTTTGGATAAAGTGCATATTTGAATTAAGGGACACCCCCAGTGTTGCCCAACATGGAAAAAGGCCTTACAATAGGATCCTTACAGTTTCCATATTGATCTTAGTAGAAGAGATCTCTGCATACATTTTTAAGAACTCCTTAAATGTTTGCCTCTGAGAGAAATGTATATATGTATAAATTTTCTGGAGTGAATCTGTTATGAAAGGGAAATTTACTATATTGATACTCCTGAAACAAAGGAATACCCCCATACTAGTCCATTACTGCAAATCAGGTACTTTTCTGCTTTCTTCCCTCTACATACACACTTCAAAGATTAAATGCATCAAGAGATTTGTAGAATCTTAGTGTTGTTGCTGCTGTTTGTTTTCTAGGAGTTAGTAGTAATGTGTAGTAAGTCCCTGTAAATAGCTACTTTGCTTTTTCATTAATATTTAAGGAGCTTTTGAGTGGTGCTAGTAAGGAAGGTTGGGCTGCTGCAGTGTTTTAAAATATACTGTTACATTAAAGAAATGTACAAGGCATTGTGCCAGTTGGAAAAAAGCAGTGTCTCAATGTCCTTTCATTTTCTGCATCAATGGATTTACATTACCTATTTTTTTATATAACAGGAAGTGCTTCTGTAGTTATTTCCAACCTTATAGTTTTCAAATAACCAAGCTACTGTTTTTTATGGGTTTTGAGGTTTAAATATTTAACACTAACTTATAGTAATCTGAGATTTGGGGATGTCTGTTAAGACTTTTATCTAAAGAATATTTTATACATATCAGCCTGTGCCACTGTAAGTGAACCCTTTTGATGCACACTAAGAAGTTACAGTATTTAATGTGACCTCTTTCCTGAAGTGCTGCTTTATGGTTTTTATTCTTAAAAACCACAGTCGTTCATGTGGGCATTGAATTTTGCAGCCAGAGTTGGTTGAAAAGGGAGGAGGAGCAATTCGGAAGAAACAGTCCTCTCCTGTTACCGATCCTTAGTTGCATAAGGAGGTAATGTCTCCATTCAGTGATGAAGTCAAACTAATCCTCTTTGGGACTAATTTTGCACAAAAACAACCTGCGGTTTGCAGTGGTGCCGCTAGATGGGGATTTCCCTCGGATTCAGGGCTCGGAGGGCTTTGCTCTCCCCCTTTCACACACAAAAGTGCAGTAGTAGTAATTATCAGTGCACCATTTGATTAGACTGTAGGTTTTCAAGAGATTTATAAAAAGCTTTTTAAAGCCTAATATCAAATCTATAATGACATTCCAACTTAATAAAAACAATGAAGCTTGAAATGTTGACAGCATGTATCTAGATGTTGGCTTGTAATTCGTTCCAAACAGATCTGTTGAGGCCCATGTGGGACCTAAATAACACAAAGAAGTAAATTTGCATATTTTACAGCAGGGGGAAAAAACAGAATGCAAAAACATGAATAATTAGGAGCACAAGCTTCATGCTATATTAATACTGTTGAAAAGCATGTGTTGATTGTATTCTGAAAGCCAGTAGTGATTTGGTTGAGTGAACTCAGTCAGCATCTCTTATGCAGATTAAAGGATCTGGGTTACAGAACAACTGAAATTCATTGTTTCGCTGTATAAGGAGGTATATTTCTTAAAGGAAATGCTTTTTTTTCCCCTCTTGGATTCTATACAGCAGAAGGAGTCTTTCTCTTTAATGCATCATCAAAGAATGTTTTTGTTGACAAATGACTGTGCATTTCTTCATTTACTTGTACACCTTTAGATTTTAAAAACAGTTCTCTCAGCCACAAATCAGATGTTAGTGTATTTAGCATTTTAGTATACATGACCTACTTACTTTTCATTCCACATAATTTCTCTTCCTTTTGCTTTCTAAGGCTTGAGCCCCTGGAACGTACTTCATGATGCTTTCATGCTATGAATGTATTATTTTTAAATTTGCAGAAAATGCCTTTCTCAAAATATTAGCATACAGGCCAGTTTTGAATCTGAGTATTGTGAATGGCTGTGTTGACTTCTGTTGATTGTAACATAAAATGTATTACACACTTTTTATGAAATAAAAGGTTATTTACTTAAAAATGGTAAATAGTATCAAAAGTGATTTATTGTTTGGTTTGGCTGAATATTGTCTTGGCCCCTTAACTCACAACTATCTTAAAAAGTTACCTGGTTTTGACCATGGACTAAAGGGAAGAGAAAATAAAGAAGATGAAGACTTCTTGTTTAACTTGTTTTAATTCTGGCAAGAAAGAATTATGTGCTTCTGAATCAAACAGCTTTATTTTGGGGCAAAGAGACAAAAATGCACAGAACCAAACACTTCCATTCTGTCTATTAAGCACATCATCTTAATTTGCATAACCAAAGGAAGAAAATGGTAAAATGTAGCCGTCTTTTTAGAAGTTGATGTAATTGTAAGAGGTTAAAGAGGCATCTGGCAAAAGGTTGTTTTGAGGTCACACATGCATCTGGCAGTTTGCTGCCAGTCCTCTAAGAAAATATTGGTTAGGGTTGCATTCCTGTTTTTCATATTAACTGCCTTCAGACTTGATGTATAATAGTCACTTTCTACAATCCAGGTCTCCAAAGTGCTCCTCAGAGGTTTGGTCCTACTGATTTTAATTTTTGCAAATACTGATGGAAGCAGAATATGCTTAAGTAAGAAAATCCTTTTTTTGCTAGAGTTTTTTTCTTAGAAAAGATGAAGGCTTTTTTTGGACATGACTGGTCTACAGTGATGTGTTTACCTAGCCGAGACTGTGTTCTTTAACCTTTCTTATAGTAGGGTGATCACTTTTGACACCTGGCTTCTGACAACTTTACTCCCATGTGTAGAAGTTCACTCTCTAGTAGCAGTGCCATAGTCTATTGACCTGTATAGCATTCTTAAAGCAATTTGAAGTTGAAATATACAAAAGGAAAATACCTATTGTCTATTCTAAAACAGAGTAAAACCAGTAAAATACAGTATAAAAGTACAGATTTTCAAATGCTAGTTGTAAACTCTGTTTCCCAGAACATGCCGGTCATTAAATCACTTTTAGAATTAAAAGTTTCTTTGCTTTATGATGCAAAGAAAATAGTTCAGGGTATGAGAACATATTTTTAGGCCAAGTCTGATTTGCCTATATACAGTGGACTCACAGCTACAGCTAACTGAAAAACAGGAGGTGAAAAATGTTTTGCAGGAGCATAAGCTGATGTTCCGGCAAGTGATAAATTCGGGTTGAAGTCCCTCTTTCAGCAATTTACAGCATAGTTAGATGATCATTCCTTGCAAAGAGGGCCCTAGTAATTAGCTCATGCAATCACTGCCTGTCTGGTTGGAGTCATTCATACTTCTACAGATGTTAATCAGTGTTAATTTTCTTGGAAGGAAATGGTATGTTGAACTGACTTTACACACACCCCTCGCTATCTCTGGCAAATAAATGTTTTTGTGCTTTTTTTTTTTAGTGGAAGAAGAAAAATGACTTTTCCAAAGATTTACTGTCTTGTTTATTTTTAATTAGATATTATAAAGAAACTCAAGAAGGTTTTGTTCTGTGTTTTACAAGAGCTTCAAATTAGTCATGTCATAGGCCTCGATGTGAAATAGTAACATAAGTGTAAGGCTTTTCCTTAAAAATGAAAGGTGGCTTGTCACCTTGGCCATAAAAATGTGGGTTTTTTAGCTGCTCCTTCTTGTACAAGTTGAGTACATTTCCGTCAGGACAAATAAATTAAAGGATATAGGAGACTTATCTATTCAGTTATTTTGCATTTCAGTGCTATTTCATCTGTTTTTGCCATTTCATGCCTTTGGAGGTTGCCAAAATTATAAGCTACTTTCTGATCTCTGCTGATAGAGCTGAATGATCTTCAGTTTTTACATCGTGCTTTCCTCCACAAATGAGGGTTATGTGGACAACAATGAAATTCACTCTCTTCCTTCAGTCAAAAAGAAGCATTTGCACACAGCATTGACCATGGCTTGCTGGGGAAATGATGCAGTAATCATTATGTTCTGACATGATCATTTAACTTTGTGCTTTTTATAGCTTTTAGGAAATCTCCACTAATTTTAGTGAATTAGTGCTATTTCCATTGTCATGGGGATATCTTACATGACAGTAAAAAATAAGGAAGAATACAACTACCTCCTAGAACTAGTGGGCTGCTTCATTTGTGCAGCTTGTTTATCTGTTAGCACACCCCCTGCTGTTAGTAGTTACCCATCTACAGGATATAATCCCAGCCTTAATTCTGTCTATTGTTTCCTCAATTTACACATGGTTATTTGCTATAAAAACTGTGTATAGGGCAAAAATTATAATGGACAGAAAATACTTCAAAAGCTTAAGTTCCTGGCAGCAGAATATTGGTACAGTGTGTTTCTCTCTCTTTCCTCTTCCCAGCAGTTGAGATAAATGTGGGACTTCAAATTCATTCAGTAGATGACCACAGTCTTCATTTCCTTCTTGTTTTTGCCAGGGTGTCTAGGTCAAGTTAGATGGATATGGATTTAGTATTTTGTCTATAAGAATACAAGTACAAGCTGTAGGGAAATCTCACAATTGGAAGTACTGAGTTGTCAATGGTGAGGCTCATTGTCAGTGGTGAGGCTCATTTGTTTTTGGTGCTTTGGTTTGTTGTGGGGTTTTTTGTGGGTTTTGTTTGTTTTTCTCATTCAGTTATCCCCAGATTAAAGATGATGTTTTTGAGCATGTAACTGCCATGTGCAATATACTATTTTTTTTTCAGTTAAATTGGGCAAGCTTCCTGAAAATGATCCAAAGTCACAGACCTTTCCTGGAACAAAACAAAGCAAACCAGAAAAGATTCTTGCTGTTAGACTGTATAATTTAAAATTTCTTTTTGCTGAGATCTGTCTGGACCAGCAGTATACTGCAGTTGTTCAGGATTTAAGCTCATAGTTTTTGTACTCCCAGGTGAATAAGGGAGAGCAACAATTTAAAACCCATTAGATTAATTTTTGTTCTTATTTCAGTTAGTTTGAAACTTAATGGAACTTTATGGCTATTTCTTTGCCATTTTATTTTTCAATGGGAACTTGCCAACATGATTCCTTCTGAATTATTTCATCCATAGGTCTTGCAGAAGGGCAGGACTACAGAAGATTCGCTTTACAAAAACATTAGAAAAGCTATTGAAGCAGAAAGCATTCAATATTATCTTTAAAAGATGGATATTAAATACACATACCAATGCACCCTTCATTAGGAGGCAAACTTGTGGAGAGGATTTTTTTTTTGGTTGGAACTGTTTTCTTTTACTAACCCATAAGTTATGTCAACACTCTTACAAAAAGATGCTCAAAGAACTTTAATTAGATCTAAATACTGACTCCAGTTAAATATAAACTTCAGTTGGATATACCATCTCTTACAAAAATTTACTTCTACTTTACTACTGAGCAACCCAAAGGTGAAACCCAGTAAAGAACAAGTAGTAGTTTTCAACTCATCTGTTGTGTTTTAAAAAAATAGGAAAGCGTGAACTAAGTAGAAATAAGCATCTCTGAAATTTAGTTTACAAAATCTGTTTAGAGCATATTTGCCTAAAATTTCCTACTGGAAAAAACAGAGATCAGCAATAAGCTTGAATTCTTGGTATGCTCTGGAGCTGAAGTGTCTGAATCAAGGCACCATACCTCAAGCACATCTGTCCACTTGACTCAAGACCAAAAGCTGAAGTTACAGCATGTTCTTCTTGAAGTATGTTTGGTGTGTATTTGTGCTTATTCAAGCATACATCTGAGAAGCAGGAGACCTCAACTCGAGTGCTGCATAGGCTTATTGCTATATCAGATGCACATCTTCCAGCATCAAAGTCTAAAAGTCCAGTGAGAGGACTCCCAGTGCTTATACTGGCTGCACAGTGGTTCTACTTCAATAATGCAAGGCATAGGAGCTTCTCTGATACTGCATGAGTCATTGAACTTCAGTGGCCTGTGAGTAAGAAAATGGGAATATTGATCTCTGCTCCCTGGCCCATGTGTGTGGTGGATTTGTGCTTTTTTTATTTCTTAAAATGAAATGACTAAAGCTTTTGAAAAACATTTTCAGCACAAAGAGACAGAATGTGTTGCCAGCTTCTAGACATCAGGCTCAGACTTGTTCTGATTTGTTTTACTTCTGTCCCAGGCAACCTTTCCTTTTTGGGTGAAGAAGGTCCAGCTTCCAAAGAAAGGGGAGAAAGGTTCCCAAGCCAATTAAAGTGTAGCTGACAGCCCTGTGGCAGCCAGGAGTCTGAATATCATCAGACTACAGGGACCAGATTTCAGATCCGTTGTTTCTTGAGTGGGCTGGTTTAGAGGGTGAGGGTAAAAGCAGTATCTGCTCTCCTTTTCCCTGGAAATTAAAACAAGGGGAATGTGCCTATCATGCCTGAAAAATGCAGTGGGAAATGTGAGGGGAGACATGAGTTAAGCTGCTTCCCGATCAGATCCAGGACACTGCTGCAGGTGACAGCTAATGAATTTAGGTTCCTAATGCGTTTTGTGGCTTGTGAGACAGCTGCTTTCTTAGATTATTGTTTCAAGTATTCTTTTGTAGGCCTCCTACCACTTCTAATCTTGTTGATAGCAAAATATGCATACTGTGTGAAGATAATGAGTCACCTTTTGTTATAATACACTTTTCCTTTAAAGTAGCATAAACAGCAGTCAAATTCTGTACTTGCAAGTCCTTGCTATTGCACTAAACTACCATTCTAGGAGTATTAAGAAACTTTTAAAACAAAGAAGGGAGCAAAATAATTGAGCATCATACTTGTGCGTGATATTCAACTTGTCACAGCCGTGAATGCATTCATTAGCTGTCAGAATTTGATTTTAAAAAGCCCGACATTGTTGCTGCACAGATCTTGGTGCAGGCACAGCTGTGTGGCGGAAGAGGGTGCATTTTGTTGGTGCCTATTCCTTCTGCCGGCTTTGTGACCCAGTGGGCAGGGGCTCCCAGCCCTCCCGAGGGGCTGACAGTGCTGGCTGGTAAAAGAAATGGGGTCTTGTTCTGTGTGAAATAATAGTATCACAGGATGTGCTGAGTTGGAAGAGAGCCACAAAGTTCAAGTCCAACTCCTTGTCCTGCACGGAGTTGCACCGTGTGCCTGAGAGTGTTCTCCAAACACTTCTTGAACTCTATAAGCCATGGTGCTGTTCCAGAGCCCAGCCACCCTCTGGGTGAAGAACCTTTGTCTAATATCCAACTTGAACCACCCCTGACACAAGTTCAGGCCATTCCCTCTGGTTCTGTCACTGGTCACCCAGAGAAGAGATCAGTATCTGTCTGTTCATTTCCCCTCACGAGGAAGTTGTAGCTGCAGTGAGGTTTCCCCTCAGTCTCCTCTTCTCCAGACTGAACAGACCAAGTGACCTCAGCCATTCCTGAAATGGCTTCTCCTCAAGGCCCTTTACCATCTTTGTTGCCCTCCTTTGGGCACTCTCTAACAGCTTAATGTCTTTTTTATATTGTGGCACCCAAAGCTGCACACATTATTCAAGGGGTGAGGCTGCCCCAGTGCAGAGCAGAGCAGGACAATCCCCTCCCTTGCCTGGCTGGCCATGCTGTGCCTGATGCCCCTCAGGACACAGGTGGCCCTCCTGGCTGCCAGGGCACTGCTGACTCATATTTAACTTGCTGTCAACCAGGACTCCCAGGTCCCTTTCTGTGGCACTGCTTTCCAGCCTCTCATTCCCCAATTTGTCCTTATATCCAGGGTTGTCTCATCCCAGGTGCAGAATCTGACACCTTCCCTTGTTAAATTTCATACAGTTGGTGATTGCCCTGTTCTGTAATTTGGTGAGGTCTCTCTGCAGGACCTCCCTGCCTTTGAGGGGTCAACAGCTCCTCCCAGTTTTGTATCATCTGTGAAACTTGTTTAGTATCCTTTCAAATCTTGTGTCCAAGTCTTTAAAAAAAGACATTGAAGAGCAGGGCCAAGGATGGAGCCTGCAGAACCCCACTAGTGACAGGTCACCAGTCTGATGTCACCCCATTCACTGTAACCCTTTCTGCCTGACCCCCCAAGCCAGCTGCTCACACATTGCATGATGTGTTTATCCAGCTTAATGTGGACGTTTTCTCCAGAAGGATCCCATGGAGACAGTATTGAAAGCTTTTCTGAAATCCAAAAAGATTACATCAACTGGCTTCCCTTGATCAACTAGCTAAAGTAAAACTTTATAGTAAAAAAAGTAAAACTTTATAGTATAGTAAAAGCTGTCCAGCTCATTCTGATTTCAAGTTTGTTTATAAGAAGTCATTAAGAACTTCAGATTAAATGTTCTTAAAATTTTATTTACCTGCATATTGCTTTTTAAAAAAACTTGTGGCACTCAGTGTTGCTGTGGAAGTTGGTTTAAATTTGTTCAGGGCCATAGTCCAATAGTGTTTGTCTTGTCTTTCTCCTTATAGTCCTGAGCTAATTTGTCTTGCAATGTTTGGGTTTTTTGCAGTCTTCTGTTTTAACACAAAAAGACAAAGTTTTTTTTTCTTTTTTTAAAGACTCCCCTCCCCCTCAATTTCTCATTATATCTTTCACTGGTTGAGCAGTACAGGCTCATACCTGCTTAATGTCAGTAGGTATCTTTCAGCTGCACGTCTTGCATACTGACCTTTGTAACAGATACTCTTGAGCAAGAAATGTTTGCTTTTCTATTTGATTAATCAGATGTAAATCGAAGGATGTCTGTGTTATTCTTTTGTTTTCTTATTTCAGAAGGTGTCATATCCATAAGTGGTCTTGTCTACTACTTCCTTTCTCTCTTTTTTCCTGCCCTTTCCCTTGGGTCCAGTGAAACTTCTGAATCCTCTGAGCTTATATTTCTTTAAGTCTTCAGCACATTCCTGGCAGCATAAGCCATCTGTTTGCTTACATTCTGTAGCTAAAGTCAATGAACTTCTTGTGCAGGGAATGAATTATGAAGTTAAGACATTTCTGGTGAGAACATGTCTAGGCACTTTTGATCTTGACTCTGGAGATCCGGCTTAACACGGGGTACAAATGAACAAACTCTAAGAGGCTCTTGTTTTAAACCTTCTGTTTCCATTCCACTCCTGCTACTTCTGTTCTGCTACTGATGACTTGCCTTATGGAGACCCCCTGTTACCTTTGCCAACTGGAGAGTGACCAGCCCTTAATTTTGTTATCTGTCTGTGTGACTTTAAGTGGCGTAAGTGCTCTGATGTGATACCTGCAGTGTTAAGGACCAGCTGATTGATGTAGTGTTTCAGTAGTCCAGTCTGTTCTGCCCTTTTGAGAGGACTAAACCATGTACTACATTGACATGCTGCAAGCAGATGGTGATAGCTGATGTACTGTGGGGATATTCTTTGACTTTTGCTTTTACTTTATGTCTGGTAGGCTTTTCATTACCATGAAACCACCTAAAAGAACAGAACAGGTGTTGAAAAAAGCTGACAGTTTCTGAGGTCAGGATTTTATGTGCACTATTTAAGATAACTAAATAGATAAATGCTATATAAACTGCCTCCAGAAATGATCTGAAGGTCAGAACAAAATATTACAGGGTCCTCGTCCTTCTTTCTTTCCTTCAAAACAAAACATTCAACTAGAACTCATATTCTGAATTATAAATTGAATTATGTGTGTGAAACCTAGTTATGAAGTACAATGTGCAGGTAAAAAGGATAAGTAATGTGACCTCACTTGCTTTAGAAACATGCTGAAATGCTAGTCAAGCAGAAGCAGAAATACCCTGAAGTGTATTTACTTTGGCCATTTGTTAAAATCCTGTCTACCTTTAGATATTCCTTGCTTCTGACATATTTATTATCAAGAGACAGAAGAGTTTCAGCTTGTACACTTAATGGACGAAGAGGTATCCAAGAGCTTTCTATATTCTTATACTCCCTATATTCAAGTAAAAAGTTATTTTAGTTCTTAAATAAAACTATCTTATTTGTACACATTACTACCCTCTCTGAAGATAACCATGGTGGAGTCTTTCTAAGAGATGTGGTGAAGCAGCTGAGGAACAATTTGTAGATTCCCATTAAACATTTCGGATGAGTTTACTTGGGGCTGTGTCTGTGGCCTTCCTACTTTTTCAAGGTGGATTTATGTACAGTTATTTCTGTTGGTAAACCTGAGGTTCACTTCAGCATCATTTATGCCACAGTCAGGATGGAAGTGTTTGGATGTTTTGGATGTAAATTTTGTAGATAGATCAAATAAATGCAGTTTGAAGGGAGAGCGCTGCAGATGGGGAAGCTTTGTTATATTTTACTTTATTGTAAACTGAATGTCTGGTTACCATTTTTTCCCCTATAAGTTCCATCTGTATTTTAGCATGGGAGGGTCACCTGTTGGCTTTTCCCCCCTGCTTACACAATGGAGCACACACACTAGACAGTGGAATTGATTCTTACAGAACACTGCTAAAACTTTACTGCATGTACACCACCTGCTTCTGAACAAAATATTTCTAGCAATCCATATGAATATTCTTTTCTATTTCCACTTAATTGTTTTCTGAACAGTGAACTGAAAGAATAGCTTCAATTAAAATAAGTGTGTGCAGCATAAATAAATTTGGTGTAATATTAAAGGGGAAAAGATTCAAAGATAAATGTGGAGTTAATAAATGAAGTGGAGCTCCACAGTTCTTCACTGTCTCCTGTGGTATCTTCTAAGGAGAGGATTCTCAAGCAGTCAAATAACAGAAAAATGGTGAGAGAAAGACTGAATAACTGGTTTGGTCTCATGACACCATTTAACTCTTGTGTTCTGCTATTCTTCTTCAATGAGAAAATACAGGATAGAGTAAAAACAGGATAGAATCAGGTGTGTCAGCATCTTCCATGATGATGCCCTCTTGACAAAGGGGAATTTCAGGATGTTAAACATTGTGTATATGGAATCATTGCAACTAAATTGTGTATGATGGAACCATTGCAACCAAATCTGCTGTTAATGGCTTAGAACATAAGAGGAAATGGGAGGGCCACCAAATATGTCTTTGATTTACCTTTGAGCTAACTGATTTCAGGTGGCCAGTCCAGTGTGTTTGTTTGTCCATGTAAATTAGAGTGCCCTTTTGGCCCTAAAGGTAATACATTTCAAAATTAAGAAGTAGACATATAGAAAAAGCATATCTTACCAAGACATGGTAGGAAGTATTAGCTGTCCCTGTTTAAAATTCAACTTCTGTTGTTCATAAGAGTTACATCTTCTGGAAACCAATAGCTTTTGGCCAGTTTCCAGACACGTGGGGGAAACTTTAGGTTATAATTATGCTTTACAGCTTTTTTTAATTAAAAAAAAGAAAAATGGAAACAACTTCATGTTGACCACAATTTACTTGTGTCTAAGTGTTTTCATGAAAACAAGTATTGTACCAATGTGAAAATTTAGTTCTTAAGAAAGTGAGCCTAATCTTTAGGAGTTCTTTTATGTGAATGCATTTCACAGAGATAGATGATTATCTGTTCAAATTCTTGGTTTCAAGATTTGACCACAGTAAAGTTTTCTTTCTTTGTGTAAACTGAAAGCAATGATAGTCTACTTAGGAGCATGTTTACCTTTTACTTTTTTCATTGTATGAAAGCTGAAAGTTGATGACATGTATTTTATGTGCAGCTGTCTATGCATTTTCAATATAGGAGGAAATACAATCAGTTCAGCATGACTGGATTACTATAAATAGTGCTAGAAAATACCTTCATTTCCTCTCCACGTTTATTTTTGTCATATGCCTTACTGACTGTAACACATAATGTAACCAAAAGTAGAGTGTTATATTTTTATTTTAAAAATGCAACGTTAAAACACAGAGTGGTATCTGTATTTGAGAAACAGAACTGTAAAATAGAGCCCACCTTATGAAAACATTTTGGGCATGTTTTGCTCTTTTTTTTTAGGGAGGTAAGGAATTTAATAATTGCAGATAATAGTGATGAAAGCAAGAATGCAATAAATTTTTGTTCTAAACCCATAAAAAGTTATTTTGGGAACTAAGCAGTACATTTCTGCATTAATAGGAAAAATTAAACATTTCAGTCCTCAGTTTTCTCCTTCTAGTGGAAGCTAATTAGATAAAATTTTTTTTACAGTAGTTCTAACTTAATATTCTTTTTTAGTTGAAAAGTAGAAACTTTAAGGAGGGTGGTTATGCTTTCTATGTATCATCACCTGCTAAACTAGTGTGATTTGCTGGCTTCTAACTAGGTATGAAAATTATGCATTTTATTAGTCAGATAAGCACAGGCTGCAATAACACACCGTGCATAACGTGTCTGAAAGGAAAAGCACTTCCAAAAGTTCTCATTCCATTACAGGCAAACCCCATAGAGCCTGCTCTCCCATGGCTTTACTGCTCACTAGCTTTAACCCTGCTCCCTTACCTTCCTTCAGTCCCATCCCTTCTCCCACAAATCTCTCCTTTCATGGTTTGGCAAGGAATGGCACTTCCAGGACTAGCTGGCCTGCTGGCCCAACACAAAGGGTGGTGCCACCCCCAGACGAGCCTAATGCAGCACTTGGCTCTGGCCCTGATGGGTACCAGCTGACTCCAGAGGCTGCTCACAGCCCTCTAACCCTTGGTTGAGCTGATCAGGCTTAGCAGCTCTGGTTTAGGGACTTGGTTGAAGCTTAATTGACACAGGCCAATGATCACAAAAGTTATTAATGAGTAACAAATGGAAACACGTAGGCCGTCCAACTAAAAAGCCTTTTTTTTAAAGAAAAAAAAAAGTTTTAGTTGTGGACTGCTTGGTTTTATAAAGAGTAGTCAAGTCTATAATTGCCTCTGTGTTACTAAGAAAGTAACTTTCAGGAGAGCTGCAAAAAGGTTACTTTTGTGGAAAACATTAGCACCAATTTTGTGGAAAACATTAGCACTGATTGTTCCCAGGGACTTGATTCTCAGTGTTCTACATGGCAAGTAAGTTTTCCATCATTTGTGACTGTGCCAGGGGAAGATGACAAGCCATTTAGCCATATAAAAGCTGGATGTTAGGGGGTGTGTCTTCCTGTTATGAAACTTGCTGCAATCCTGAAATTCAAAGTAGATGAGAATGTGTGCAAGACATTGAGAACAATGGAACAAGAGAGTATATAAATAAAAATGAAATAAATATGCTGGAATGTAGATTCATCAGGTTGACTTTCTAATGAAATAAAGCTGGGAACTTTGCTGTCCCCAAAATCATGTTATTAGGTGGGTTCAAAGCCTGTCATTAGTGAGCTTACTTATATGAGTAGAAACAACTATAGTAAACCTGTCTGAGAGCAACCATATGCCAGAAGCTGACCTAAAGGTACAATGAACCAATGATGTTTCATGGATGTATCTTTTCATAAAAAAAAGAAAAAACAAAACAAAAAAACCCAAAACCAAAATGAAAAAAAAACCCAACCAAACAAAAAAAAACCCCAAAACAGAGAAAAAAAAAAAAAAAAGAGTTGTTTGCTTCTGTAAATATTTACACTAGCTAGATACCAGAATGGTTTGATAGCTTAAATGGAGTCCTTCAAACAGGAGGAAAGACAAGTATGCAAGAGAAACCTTTAAAAAAAACCCAAAACCAAACCAAAAGCATGGTTTTTAAAAATCCTATAAGCTACGAGCAGGATGCCACTGCATTGTTCCCGAGAACAGAAGTTCCCACTTAGGATTGTAGTGAAGGTGATTGAAAATAGATGGATGAAGATACATAGAAGAAAGAAGTCAAGTCTGTAGAGGTATTGCTTGATAGCTTCAGAGCCATCTAATTTTAAAGCCAAGTATTATCCAAAGAAAGTAGATCCTTTAGTCCAAGGGCTTTGTTGGAGAAAATACTGACATAATGCTTTTAAATATACAGATGCATTTTTCCACAATTCATTTAGTACTGTGTTCCACAGTGAATTCAGATTGGAGGAGGTTGGAAAATGTACTTCAATGCTAGCATGTAAAATGTCTCATTATCAGCAGACTCAGTGAAGTTAGAACACTTTGTAAGTCTGCAAAAAAACCCTGTTAGTCTCCAAAAAGAGTAGTTGTCATCTGTATTTCTACTCTATGTGCAGTCTCATCTTTTTTCTCCTTCCTCCCTGTTGAACAAGATAGCTTTCACTAAGAATTGCAAAGTCTCAATATGATTGAGTGGTTTTTAGAATGTGTAACAATTTTGTACACTTGACACATTGAGATAAGGTGGTTCATATTTCCTATAGACAGTACCTTCAAATTTATTTTTAGTAAAATGTAAGTATTTAAGAATTCCCAAGCGGTGAACAAAGCAGTTGTCACCCTGAATGTTTACAGCGGCAAGTTTTAGCTTGTACCAACTGACTGGGGAAACCTTCCTTTCAGTTTCTGTTCCTAACAGTGACCTGTGAGAATGAAGCAGTGCAGTTGGTAGAACTGGTTTGATATTGAAACAGTTCAGCCATGTACTTTTGTCTATATTGCTGTATTCCTTTTTGTGTAAACTGTGCTAAATTTGGGGGACCTGGAACGTAATAGAATAGAATAGCTGAGTAAGGGCAGAGCAGATGCCAAACAATTGCCCATTTCCTGAAATCTTTGTACAGAATTTGGAGGCAAAGCAATTCAAGGAAATGCTCAGTACAAAAATGAGGGAGCTGCAATAATTCATGAGATGGATTGTGTTGAGTAGGCCTAGAAGGTTGAGTGTAGGTCTGGCATTGAGAGCTTCTGTTGGCTCTGCTGACTGAAGCTTAATTTTAGTGTCAGCTGAGAAAAGGTTGATTGACTTGTCTTTCCCTTTGCTTTTGCACTTCAGTTGGTACTAACATTTGGACAATGGTGAGAGTATGGTGTTTGGTGTCTTTCAAGAATGTGAGAAAGTCTCTTAGGCTTTCTTTGTATCTACGCTCTCGTGTGTTACTGATCTGGATTGCACATGATAGGTCTCTAATAATTACAGATAGTCTTTCATACCTTGTTCCATTTCATCCTGTCTGAGTACAAAATGAACTCTCATTCTGTTTTCTACTGCACAGCATGTAGTAGAAGACATCTATGTATACAAATTAAAATAATTGGTGTTTTTAAGTATTCAGTGAGTTGCAGAGCAAGAGAGCTGCACTTGCCTATTTGGCCACATGCTGGCCACACTGGTGTCTCAGAGCCCACTCTGAGCGGTCATGCTGGTTGTCCCTGCTGGTGCATCTCAGGTGAGCATTTCCTAGTGACTGGAAGACAAATGGAGTTGTGTTGGTATCCTAGAGGGTGAAGTTCTAGGTGGAGCTGTTCTAGGTGGAGCAGTTTCCTCTCCATGTACACAGTCCACCAGAGGGAGATGAACACCAGAGTTGGCAGGAAGAGGAACAATTTGTGCCAGCAGAAGTTTGCCTAGGCCAGCCTTTTGCACCTGAGAGTACAATACCATGTCAACACCTTTGAATGTGAGACTGAAAAATGGGTGGTTTCTATTATTCCTGAGTGGAGATCAAGGCCATCACTGTATTTTGAACTTTTTACTGCTGTACCATTGCCTTAGTAAAACCTTGTAGGAAGGAGAACGGTAGTGATGTTCCTATGGGTTTTCTTAAACCTTTCTGCCTGGCTGCTCTTTGGATTTTGCTATTGATTTAACTTTAGGTATATCCTCAGTGTGTCTGGTCCGTATGTATGAGTCCAGACAGATTCCTGGGACATTTTGCCTGAGTTTGGTAGGCTGTCTGGACATGGGACTTCTGTACTTTTTAATATGCACCAGCGCTGAGCTGTGCCTGAGCTGCTGAGCCGGCTGGGAGGGAAGGTTTGCTTGCCTTGACGTGAGTGACACGGTGAATGGAGCTCCATTGTCTGGGCTGGAGCTGCCGCGGCTCCTGCCAGCGCCGAGGGGTTGGCAGAGCAGTTTGTTTGTCAGCATGGAGCTATACCGGCACATCCTCAGTCTCAAGGGCAAGTGTGTTACTCATTCCTGTCTGGAAACTGATTGATTTAAAAGACTCTTGAGATGAGGTGGTTCTTTAGGTTCAAGAGCCAAATAGAAGTGAAAAAAAATTTATTTTTGACTAGTGTCTGCTACAGATATTATACTGTAATTTTCTTTTCAGTGTCAGTCCAGTAAAATGTAACACAGAGAGGCTATATTTCAACTAAGATCATATATCTAAGTCTTTTGAGCATGTTAATGAAAAGGAAGTCCTATTAAATACCTTTTTGGGGCATCCGTCTTGTTCCAAACCTGTTAGCTTAGTGAGTTTTCTTAACTCTCTTGTCAACTGGTATAATTTTCTCAGAACCTAAGATTTTTAGTCAATCCTTTTAATTGAAATTGGGAGTTTTCCTCAAAGTTTAGGATTTAATTCAAACAATTTTAAGAGTTCATCTTTCTTAAGTGGCACATGTCATGACAAACTTTCTTTCCTCGGTTATGTGTTCCACCTTCAGAATCTGAAAGTAGAGTTGTGTTTTTTGAGTGTTTTAAAAATTATTTTATTGCATCTTATAATTAATTAATTAATTGATTAGAACACAGAATCTGATTTTAGTATTTATCATTTTTTCCTGTGCATTAGTAAACAGAAGAAATAGGAAAAAACTACTTAGATGTAGGCTCATTATAGCTCTCTGCTTTAATGGCAGATCTTGCACATTATCCAGGCACACCACAGTGTCTTGAACAGTAGAGTATCTGTGTGTCTTTCCCTGTTCTTAGTTGTTTACCTGGAATCTTCTGGTTTTATATTAACAATGTCAACAGTTGTGGCCCAATCTTCAGATCTATAGATTGTCCAGAATAGAACAGAAATGAACATCTGATGATGCACAGACTTGCCAATGACATAAATTGTTGATTTTTCTTTGAGGATACGTTCAGCATGTCCTTAAAAAAAAAAAAAAAAAATCACAGGCTTTATAGGTGAATATACTGGATATGGAAACTACCTTGACTGAAAGAACTGGAAAAGACTGTAGGATTCTGATATGGGGGGTACAACAAGTTTAGACAGATGTGACCACGGTGTTCAAAAGAGGAATATTTGCCATAGGTTCTGGCATGTTCTTTAAAATTTATTTTAACACTGTTAAAATTAAGACTAAGTAATTTCCATTTTGTCTTGGTTTAAAGGTGTTTCATATTAATAACAAACAGGAAAAAAAATCATCTTTAATGTGATTGTGTTTAACATAGCACAGCAAAATTAGCCAGATTGGCAGGGCTTGATGAAGAAGACTTATGAGAAGTTTTCCATTAACTGGAAAGTCCTGTAGATATCAACTTTAAAGGTAAAATATTAAAGTTGCATACAACATGTAAGTAATTATCAGGTATATTTACATTTGATTTTCGCCATGGCATTTCTTGTCAGCTGCTGACTTTAGGAGAACCACTAAAATTGCAGATGTGGAACATTTTGAAAGACTTATTTGAGGTTTGAATTTTTTTTCTCAGTTTGCCCAAGAGATATATTCTTTAACAAATAGCACGGATCTGCTCTAGTTTATCTGTAATTGTGAAATTTGGATTTGCTAAATATCTTGATTCTTTACTATTTATTTGATATCAAGGACCAGGTTTATTAGTTTGGAAGGTGTGGGGGAATCCAGGCTCTTACCACCATTTGTTCCTCTCTTAGACTTACATCTCAGTTAGTGAGTTTGATGTTTGTGGGTTTATTTAATTATAAATTTATATGGTGAACCACGTTAGCTTTTATGTCCTGTGATAAGTATGTTTAGCTAGCAAAGATCCTCATCCTTGATCTTTCTCTTTTCACTTTTGTGTTCAGCTGCTCCTGAATAACATACTAAAAATAAACTAACTTTACTGAGGTCGTTTGTTGACATTTATATTCAGTGAGTCATTGTAGTGTGTTGCTATATGATTAAGATCTATTTTGGCTTTTAATCACACATCCATGTGGTATACTCTTGAAAACAAGTAATTGAATGTTGAAAATTCTGGTTTCTGTCATAGCAGAATAGTGATGTCCAAATCTCTGCAAAATGCTAAACTCAGTATTTGTCTGTTTTCTGAAGATCCCAGTAGTCAGCTATAATGCATTTTTATTGCAGTAGGAGTTCAACACTTATATTAGCAATAACACAGATAGCTTAAGTGACCCAGTGCAGACCCTGTAATGGACTTAACAGGAATTTGTGTGACAATAAGGGACACTTTAGGTACTTTGTGAGAATAGGACACCTAGAATCTAGACTTCAGCTAATTAATTTCAAATGAAGCAAGTGAGACACCTGTCATAAGATGTGTGGGTTTTTTAAGTAAGATTTTTGTGCATGCGATGTCAAACTTTCTGTAAAAGGCTTGTAGGGCTGATAGAGAGGTTATATAAAGAAAATCAATATAGTATTTTCCAAATAGCATATATGACAATTTATATCAATTTATGTGTGGCATTTGATATTTTCTATGACACTTGCTGTCTTGCATGATATTTTGGGATAAGCTTTTCAGTCCATAGTTCCATGGATATCTATATGTGTAGCCTCTGGAAAGTGGCAGCCACGTGCATTTCATGTGCCAACATTGCTGGTGTGGCTGCACACAAGTTGGATCTGGGAACTGATCAACTGATCAGGTACACACTGAGTGTCTGGCCTGAAGGTGATGATGCAGCCTGGCTGGATGAGATGCAGAGGGGATTTCAGCTGCAGCTTGCACTTAATGTTGGTTAACTTGATTGTGAAACCAGCCCTCAAGGTAAGCCCTATAGACCATGTGTGTCCTTACAACATTTTTGTAAACAAACATGCAATAAAGAAAATCCAGTGTTTCTTATAAAATAATTATTAGAGTTGTGTGAATTGTCACAGTACAAGTTGCTCTTTTTCACAAGTGTGAATCAGAAAATGTGTGTGGGCAACAATGTAAGGGAGAGTTGTTTTCAGTACTAGTCCTTTTTTTGTAAACTGATCACTTTTAAAAAACATTTAAAAAAGTAATTAGCAACATATCATAGAATTAAGTGGACAACATACTTAAAATAAATGAAAATCAGTTTAAGTTAGTGTATCATGGCTGTATTGATTCCACTAATATAGTTATTCAGTACTTAGCTCTGTTATGTGGCTTGCTGCTCTTACTGAATTGCTTTGTTTTGGTGTTACCCAGCTATGTGTGTCAGGTTAAACCAGTAAGGAGGTAGGGATATCAGCATTTTCATTAGGTGCAAAATTCTGTCCCAGCATGGGTTAAAGCAAATGTGAGCCCTGGTTTCTTAGTAAGGAACATATTTTAAGCAGCTGCAAAATTCTTGATAGGAAACCAGAAGTTTTTATTCCACAAAAAAAATCATACCAGCTGAAATGTCCAGAGTAATTAATTTATGGTTCACTTTGTCAATTTATGGATGCTTAAGTAATGGTGGTTTTCCTGCAGTATCTTCTTTTGTTGGTTTTGTTGGGGTTTTTTTTTTTTTTTGGTTTTTGCTTGTTTGTTTTGGTGTTCTGTTTTTGTTGTTTTTTTCTTTTGGTTTGATTTTTGGAGGGGATTTTATTGTTGTTGTTTTGGTTTTGTTGTTTGTTAGGGGTTTTTGTTTTGTTTATTTGTTTGTTTTAAGTCTTCTTTTAGTGTTGCAGTCGGGTATCACCAAACTGGGTAAAGATTGGTACATTCTTATGGTTCAGAACTTTTTCATCCTATGTTGGTTAACTGTAAAGATTTCAAGCAGTTACAGTTTAAAACTAGGACAAGGCTGCTTCATAGTAAGTTTTGCAAAATTAGGGAGCTGCATGTAGGAAAACCCAAATTAAAACTACCTGCTTCCTTGCACCATGCTTCAGTGGTGTACAACATATTTCAAGGTAACCCAAAGTAGTGCAGGTATAGGATTTATGTGCGTTCCCCTGTCTGCATGCAGGAGGGTCATCCCCATCTCAGCTGTAAGAGCTGCTGCTCTGTGGTACTAGTGGAGTGATTAAACTGCTTTTTTAATTTTCTGCATATAAAATTTACTGCATGAAATCAGTTTTGTGCACATTTCTTCAAATCAGATCTTAATCATATGTTTGTACTTTGCAGCTTTGTTTAGTATTACAAAAATGGAGCAGATTCTTAAATGTCAGTGAAGATGTATGTATTAATTCACATTTATATGTATGGTAGTATACTTTTGTTTACAGTGACTGTAGGGATGTTTTGAAGAATGTAAAATAAATATTTTGGGATTCTTTTAAACTGAAAAATACTGTCTCACTTGTCTAGGTAGTTGATTGCAGCTTCCTGCTAAATGACAGATTGTTTCCAAATCTGTTTTTACCAAAAAGTTCTTTCAAACACAAGAAAAATAATTTACTCCTTAAAAAAGCGGATTTTTTTTTTCCTAGCTATTTGACACATATATAAGGTAGAGTTTTAATTGAACAATGTAAACATTTGGGCTTTGATCTAGCCTTACATATGAAATGTCAGCATTCACAAAGCTCTGATCAGACAGCAGGGGACTAGGTGCATGGCAGATAGCATTTCTCACTTGTCACTGCTCACCAACCTAAAGAAGCCATGCAGATATGGACACTGTAGTTTTAATCTTGTGCAGACGTGCCTTACAAAACTGTATCAGTTTGTCAAGAATGAAATCTCACTTTGAGAAATACATGTACATTACAAGTCTGTAACCAGTTCCACTTTCAAGCAGTGTACAAGTAGCAAATGAAAGAAACTGCAGAATGAAAGAAAAATCACCTCCACTTTACTGAATAAACAATGTTCTCACAGAGCATTGCTCAAGTAATAAATCTTTGTATTTACCAAACTTTCGTGTAGTAGAAATAGATGTCCAGCTGATAAGAGTTTGTTTTTATAGCTCCATCTATGGCCCTATCACTATCCACAGGACTTGGAATGTAATAAATGACTCCCACAAGTAGATCAACTAAATTACAGTTTAATGCAATATTGTTGGGTATAGTGGAGGAGTGATTATACTGTTTCTGAAGACTCCTGGCTAGTCATCAGAGGAAAGGACATCGGATTATTTTCTGTGCATCTAGTTCTGAAAGCAAAATGCCTTTTTTTTGGGGTGGGAGGGGGATGAGGGTTTGTGCAGGGACTAAAGCTTGAAAAGAAACATTCCATTACAGGGAAACACAAGGTAATAAACTGACTTAATTCCTCCTTTAGACATGAGCATGTTGAAGACCAAAGCAAGACATTTTTCACTTTAGGTATGAAATAAAAGAAATTGTATGTGGCCTTCAGAAAATTGCAGCTACAGTAATTCTTCTTTTTCATCCCATCCCTTTTAGTCTTTGTAATAAAATTTCACCTCTGATTTAAACAATATCATTGCATTGTAGTAATTCCTGTTTGGTAATAACTTTGTTTTGTCAGATAGCCAACTTTAAGATGCACTTATTATGGAAAGCGTCCCTGTGCCAAAATATGTCATCTGACAGGTTAAAAATTGCACAAATCAAGAAAACTATAAAAAATTTTGGAGGTTTTATTTTCTTTTCTAAGAATGGAATTTGTGTGGCTGTTGCTAAGTGGCAACCTGGTGTACATGTTCCAGAGAGCAGAATTAAGGGAATTGTCTTGAAAACTCTTAAGAGTTTTTTTTTGTAATTTTTCCCACCCATAACTAATTATTACTAATTTTCCTGCAAGTCACAGTCACAGTATTTTCTAGTGCAAATAAGCCATTTTGCTTTGAAAAGTGATGAAGAACATCACTAGGATCTCTTCTGCTGGCTCTTCCTTAGGGATGGTGACCAGCAGCAGTGGGGAAGGGGGCTGCTGGTGTCACATACCGTTACTGCAATAGTATGCATGACTCTATTTGAGGTTTTGACCAGATGGTGTCAGTTATGGAATCAAGAAGCAACCTCAGGAAATACAGAAGTTAAGGCTTGATTACACTGTGTTAACTGTTTATCTGTACACATCGTATTAACAGCTGTAATTAATGACAACAGCCTTTTTTAAAATAGGAATGTCTAAGATGTGACTGTACTTTGTTTTCTGTGCTTAAAAATTATCTTTGCCTTATGCTATGGATTCTTTGCTCTAATGTCTTTGAACTTAGAATTGCAGAAATTTAATTTAATTTGCCTTGCGTTTCAAAAGTAGATTAGTCTCTGAATTTTTAGTTCAGATTTCTCTCGCTAAACAGTATATGAGGACATACTTACATGTTATATTGAAAGCTTCTGTATTCCTTCTCTGCTTCTTAAAGGAAATGTTGAACAGTTGTTACTCTGAGGCAACTTGATCTCAGTAACTGGTATAGAGTTTGTCTTTTTGGTTTTTTATTCATATATGTTTTGCTTTATGTGCTTTGTATGCTTGTTTGGTAAAATGCCTTTAGGCAGAACAACTTTTATAGGCAGATGTAATATCTCCTACTAAACATGAGTATCATTAGACAAACTAGACTATTCTGGTAGCTGTCTAACACCATATGTGGGAATATCAAGAAGGCACCTTGGATATTTCCCCCTTTACTCTTTCTTAACCACCATTTTACACAATCTACTATTTGGGTTCTCCAGCAGGTTAGGCTCCTTGTTTTTGTGAGATAAATAGACATAATTGTTATTATCCCAAAGATGGGTCCATTGTATGACTGGCCCCAAAACACAACATGCCCTTACAATGGCAAGTTGAGCTTATTTAAAGTGCCAGCCCAATTTAACTTTTCTTGCACTTGCACTAAATGCTGCACTTGTGTTTCTGTGTTGCTTCCAAGCCAATTATTCGCATACGTTTAAAAAGCAATCAGATCTGGTCTGTTAGGTCAAGATAATATGAACATAAATGCACATTCTTGCAAATAAGCTGCCCCAAAACATAAAGTAGAAAAACAAATGTAGTGTGAAATGCTAGGGAAAATTCAGGCAAGGCATAATTAGCAAAGGACAGTAGAAATACTGTTTTGTTAGGACTTGAATAGTAACAGTCAATTAAGTTCTCACAACAGGAAACAGCAAAGCATTTAACAAAGAAACATCATCTCTCTCTACAGCATAAAGTCTATACAAAGAATCACAAAACTGAGGCAATTAGTAGATCAGAAGTCATGAGTTAAAATACCAGAGGGGACTGACTTAATATTTCTTTGCAAAGAAATCTATCCCTGTATATTGCAATAATTAGTAGATTTAATTTTTTAATATAGTATTTGAATGATGGTATTTTATATAAAACAAGCACACATACAAAGCATGGCTGGGGATGTATGTCATGGTAAATAATATGTCGGATGTAATTGTAGGCTTGACAACCAAGGCATAGCCATCATTACTCAAACTAACTGTAAAAAACTCAGATTATCAGTTCAAAGTTAGCTAGTAAGGATATGATTAATGTTTCTTCCCTTCCTTTTCCTCAGTACAAGAATAATGGAAGTGATCTAAGATGGATAAACAGAGGGGCACAGCAGCATTGTGTTAGATGCAAAGAGAAAGTAGTTATAAGCAAATCAAGAGCTCAAACTCTTGTAATAAAGCTGAAACTTATACTGAAAAATTTAGCATTTCTACTTAAGTACCTTGAATTGCCCCCAAAAAACTTTGATGACCATGTAAATGCACTAGGCTCCAATTCAGGTACTTTCATTGAATTGCTTATATTGCATCATGTGGATGTCCATAATAAGCTGATTTTCAGGATATAAACAGTAGAAGCTTTCTCCTGCTGTAGTATGATCTTGCATACGAAAGGTAATTGCTTTTCTTAGGACCAGAATCAAGCCCTGTGAGAGGACACAAGGATATTTCAAGGGTAACACAATTAAGGGAAGAAATAACATTATCTGGAAATGTTCTGTTATCTGGAATTTCTGGCTTACTTCTCTGAAGCTTTTCCAAACATCACATGTCAGGGCAGTTCAGAAAGGTACAATTTTCCATTTAGTTCCCCAGAGCATGCAGGGATCTGCTTAGCAATTTTTTGAATTGGGGTTATTTTGAGAAAGGCTGATGCCAAATAGATATCCAGTAGATTTTTAATAGCTGTGCTAAGTTGGCCAGTGATACTATGGGTTTTGATTGTGCTGCTTTTACTCTTGTTTACTCAGTATTTTGAATGCCTGATTACAAATCATATGTAACCTGGTGTTACTCCCCTGGTTATTTGGAAAAAACCTCTCAATTCCTTCCCTCTTTCTCTCCCCACCCAAAAAGTTTAAAAAAAGAAAAGGGGGGGGGGGGGGG
>VZRH01003528.1:36514-109472 GCA_013397555.1 Urocynchramus pylzowi
CCACCCCAAAAAAAAAAAAAAAAAAAAAAAAGAGGGGGGGGGGGGGTGGAGGGAAGGAAGGAAAATATTTAGCCTTATTTAAAACAGAAAGAAGAAGGCTAATGTAAATCAATTCCAGAAACAGTGGATAAGGAGGGAACAGGGAGAGGGGGAACACAACTTGACTCTGCTTTGCCTCTTTTACCCACAGAGGAATGTTGCCAACAGGAATACGGACTTGTTGGAAAATAAATAAAGTGATCCTACTCAGAGCACAAAAAAAAGTAAGATAAATCTGTCTGAGTAGGTGTTTTTTTCAATGTTTTTTTATATTTGCTTCTGGGCCAATGCTACAGCACTGTGTTCATTAGACACAGCAATGCAGACCAGCAGTCATGCACGGAGTGTAATGTGCTTAATGTGCTGCTGCTGCAGCCCAGTACATGAATGCAGATGTTGTCCAACAGTTAATGTTTAACTTCACTGGTTTGCCTTTGGTTTGCATGTTTCCAAGTGTGTTTTTTCTTCTGCAGTGTTTTAAGACATTTGTCCACTGTAGAAGTACTTTAAATGTAATAAAGAGAAGCAGTGGCGGCATCTTGGAAATTGTAAATGCCCCAAAACACTTGGTAATAAAAGGCTGAAAAAGTATTGGTATCTTGAGACACTATAGAGTCAAAGGCAAATGAAATTTAGGGTATGTGACATTTTGTACTAAATTCCAGACTGCAATTTGAAAAAGCAATTTGGATTCTATTGGACATGAATAAAGTGTTTGGATTTTTTTTTTTTAAATTCCCCTGCTCCATTTTGAGCAGAGCTCTAATAGTTTGGGTTTTTTTCTTTTTATTCTGCCGTGGCAGCTTTAAAATGCCAAAAGCTTCTACTGCAGAGAATTTTAAAAGAAACATTCAACCTGTGGATAATTTCAGAACCAGAGGAAAAATCTTAAAACAAACCTTCATGGAGATACCCATCACAAATATTTAATATAAAATAGCTGACTTCAACTGCCAAAGACATTGTGCTTCTTGATTGGTATGTTTGCATATTAAAACCTAATGCAATAAACAGTACTGCATTCTGTGTGATAAGTGGTGAAATTTTAGAGCTCAGTGAATTGCTGATTTTTAGCTGATCTGCAATAAATGTCCATCAGTGTTCACACACACCCTCTCTGAGGCACAGTCTAGGACTAGCTTGAAAGGCCATTCTTATAAATCCTTCTGTTTAAAAAAATAAGGAGAGATAATTTATATTTAATGGGAGAATAATCTCATGGGGCTTTGCCCAAGAGGCTTCCACTTAAGGTGCAGATAGGACTGACAAGTTCATTTAACATATCACTGCCACTGCAAGGGGCTGGCTGCTTCTCTCCTGCACCTGACTCAGTCTAGCCATTCGTCGGATTTCTCGGTGATTTGATTCATTTCACTAAGCTGGTGAAAAACAAGTCACCCACCCACACCCACACACGTGTTCTGGGGTTTCCTGCCTGCTCAATAATCTGAACTGTCTCACTGAAGTGTCAGATGAACAGCACAGGCAGGCTGAAGGACCAGCTCCCTTAGTGAAATGTTACTGTGGCGTAGCTGCTACAAATGACTACATGGTACATAATTTATAAGGAACTGAATTATTTTATTCCAGGTAAATGCTCTGTAAAACCAGCTGGAGATACCATTCAGAGGTCACATGTGTTGAGTTGCAGTAAAACTACAAAGATTTTCTACTGTTGTTGGGCAAATATTTTAGCAAAGATGGCAAGTACTAAGGAGAGTGTAAAAAGGAAGTGGTGTAACTGGAAGATAAAAATGCATAGAAGAGATCAATTAAGAGCAAAAGAAGACAGAAGGCATTGAATGAAAGGGTGGCTTTTTTTTTTTGTCATTCTTACAATAGTCATCAAAGACAGATACTACCATCAAGGGAAGCCTATTTAAGCTGTGTCTCATAGGCCAAAGGAACATGGTATTCCCAAATGTTGGTTCCCATTGGCCTTAGCTTTTGCATGGGAGCAAGCAGAAATGTTGTACATTCTTCTGCTGTACTATAAATATAGAAGTGTTTTTAAAAAGCATTCAGCCCTTTCAAATATGGTAGCCTCATATTTGCATTGCCTCATCAAACTGAGGAAACTTAAAACATAAATTGATTACTGAACAAATGTTTTATTAGTTAAATAGGAGCTTGCAGGCAGTACTTTGCTGGTTCTGTGTACTTCACCAGTTCATTCACTTCTCTCATCTCTAAAACGTATGTGTGGTAAGACCAGCCCTTGCCAGTTCTGTGAAATGCTGCAGATTTAGTGAGAAATTTATATGAAAGTGTGTAGCTTGGCCACCAATCTAATGCTGGAGAAGGGAGGCCACTGTGCAAACTAGGTGATGAGTGTCTGTGAAATTTGGAAGTGGAAACCTGTCCAGGATGGTGACTCACATAACACAGACAAAGTCTTCACATGCAAGCTGTCTTCCAAAGGTGCTGTGCTTTTGCTTTTCTTTGCTTCCCTGGTATGTCAGTGAGTTCAGCCTCTTGATCTTGTCTTCCAGCTCTTTAGCCTGCCACTTGCAGGGCATATTTCTAGACTTACTCACCTATTCAGAATAAATGTGTGTAAATACTGTGTGGAAAAAACCTACCCAGCTCTATCACCTTACCATTAAGCAATGTGGAAAATGTTCCATTGCACTAAGAAGAAACTGGTGATCCTTTGTTATGTATATGCACTTATTGATAATATTAGTGTTGTACTACTGAAGCTTATCTATGGCCTCTTGAAATTACCTCTTTCTTTCAGTTGTCCACACTGAAAAGGACTTTTTTGTATGAGGTTTGTAATAGAAAACCATGTTGTAGCCTTTGAATCTTTCAAATATCAGTATCAGCACTGCCACTTTCAAATTAATGGAAGTAGATGATTGAGAACAAAGGACTCATGTGATTTCACTGGTTTTAATCCTGGATTATTCAGTCAGAACTTGACCTTAAAATATAGTAATACCAAGTGGGAGGAAAATGCTTGGAATTTTACTGCTTTTCATAGTAGATGATAATGTATCTAACTTTTTAAAATGTTTATCTAGATTTACTTCTTAACAAAGGTTACGACAGTATCCAGTTGATTCCATTAATACCAGGGTATTTTATCAAAGTGGGAATTGAATCCAAACAATTCTGTTTGCCTCTTGAAATAATGCTAGCATTGCTTATTTCTGATTCTGATCTTATTTTTGATTTAGACTTTGCAGGTTGTGCCTTGCACTTTGTCACAAAATCCCTGTCAATCTTAAATAGTTGAGATTTCAGAGCAGGTATTTTATGTCCTTATGATGTCCAGTGCAACCTTTCAGACTCTGCTAAAAACCTAACAATGACTGCTGTATATGCCAGATGCATTTTGATATTTCTGGAAGTATATTAACTGGGATTAGTTTTTATTTTGCACGTCTACATGTCTATGTTTGCTTCCTAGCGAGGAACTATTATGAAAAATATACATTTGAAAATGTTGCTTCAAAAGGGTTTTGAGGTTTCACTTAGATTTTTGACTTCAGTTTACTAGCTCCTCACTAGCTTTCTTTTGAGCTCTTAAAGAATGTCACCTGATTTATCTTAGTAACATTGCTGGAGTAGCAAGTCTCTCATCTGAAGACTTTTTCATTAAACATTTATGATGGTTTTCTCCCCCACACCCTCTTCCCTGATGAGTTCATGTGAACGTTTTTCATGCCCATACAAGGTCTAGTCCCTTCCATGATTGAAAAAAGGGATTCAAAACAGGGGAACAGCCAGCAAATAAGTAACTTTGTCTCTGTAATATTACTGGAGGATGTGGTGGAGGCAAGGATCTTACAACTTTTCCAAGTAGAGAAATATTAAGAGATCTAGTGCAATAAGAAATTATTAAGAAACTTAAAGGAAAAAAAAAAGTGAATATAGGCTCAATATATTCCCTCCTTCCTCTCCCCCTGCTCCTTGTATGTTAGTTATTCTGAAAAATGAAGGAAAAGAAAACATTACTGAGAGTAGGAGCTACATGGCTGTTTCTGAGAGGGCTGGAATTATTGTAGCCCTGACTTCTAGGGATTTGTCTTATGATTTATTGCAAAATCTGGCTGAAAGTTTTTCTTAGTCAGAGCATTAATTCTTGTCTGCACCAGTGCCTTATTCATGACATCTGTGAAGACGTAATAATATTTGAGACTTCTGTCCTTGTGTCATTTGGTTGAAATATGTCAGTTGCTCTTCTTAGAAGACCAGCCTGAAAGAGGGACTGTTGTGTGTTGAACCTGCTTTGGTTCACTTTTTCTCTTTCTTAATCTGGCCTGAAAATTACAGGAAACTGGGGGAAGTTATCTTTTAACTGGGCTAGTGTTTAAAGAAGTGCATATAACTCTACAAACACCTGAATTCCAGAAACATTTTTGTGTCAGAGGAGGGGCTGGGGAACACAGGTGCATCCAGATCCATTGACCTGGATTTGATGGGTGCAGTAACAAATTGCCAACTTTGTCTTGCCATTTTGTGGGTCTTCCAGACAGCCTCTGACTTCTCTGTTCTCAGGTAGCAAAATTGAAAGCTGGAAGCACGGCAAAAATGAAATTCAAGCTGTAGGTTCAAGCTGTTAACTTTTGCTTCTAGAAGTATGAATTTCCAATACTTATGCTATCTTATATGCAGTCTTACGAAAGTGAACATAAGCTGGTCAGCTGCTAAGGAGTAACCTACAAAATGAAACAAATAGCTTTGCCTCAAGAAGCTGGAGAGCTGTGCTGAATTCAACTGCCTCGAAGACTTGAAAAAAAAGAAAACAAACCCAAAAGCCAAACAGCTTGGAAGCAACACAATAACTTTGTGACAGGAACCAGGACTTGTCTAAAGAAAAACAAAACAAAAACAAATAAACATAACAAACAAAACCGCAAACAATCCAAAAAGCCCCAAACAAATCAGTTCTGTACTGTGAAATATACGGTTTTGAAAGTGAAAGTAGTGTTCCCATTGAAATCAGTAACTATAACTTGCAGATAAACATTTACTTGGTCTCATCTTTAAGGGCCCCTTTTTTTTGTTTACAGAACCAACTTTAAAAAATCCTCTAAAAATAATTTATAAATCTGTTAACCAATGTCATATAGAGTGTCTTGACCTGTAAAGTCAAATCTATCAAGTTCTTAAAATACTGAGATATTCTTAAAGATATATTAAATAGTTATTCAGTCTTGTTAGATGGTTACTCTGAGTTATTATTTTCAGACTTCATTAAAAAAATGCAACAAATGTATAAAATATGCTTGTAATCATTCTGAAAATGTTGCAATGATATGTGTAGCCTAAAACTCTCATTAACCTTAAAGCTGTCATTAGTTTGCAACACAAAATCAAATATTTTCCAGCTTCTAAAAGTAGAATGAATAGGTAGACTATGTTTTGGGATTTTCCTCTTTTTATATGCTAAAAAATATACTATAGTGAAGCCTTGTGTAACGTCTGGTGTATCCTTAGCCTGGTGTTTCTTATCTGGCTCAAATACAATATGGATAAAGGCAAAATAAATGAAATAGTCATAGGAAAGCAGCAGACAATATTTTAAAGAAAATTCTTTAAAGCAACTCAGATTTTTTTTTCCATTACTGGGAAACGAGTGAATTTTAACAACTTGAAGGAGTTGGTTCTCATTTTTGCATCAGTCAGTCAACATTAGCTTGAGGAAAACTACCAAATATTTTCATTTTAATAAAATGGGAGCTCTTTTTAGCTACATCCAATTTATTTCTGGCCAGGACATCAAATAACTTTAATATAGAAAAATAACTAAACCCCAAAAATCTGATTAAACATTCACTGTCCTTGAAGTATAAAATTTAACTGAGGTGCAAAATGTTTCCTCACCTGACCACCAAGAAAATGTTATTAGGATATTGTAGGAAACCTGTGTAATGGTTTTGGTTCTGATATTTTCATTAGAGTGGTTTCAATAGAGAAGAAAAAAAATCTATTTCAGTATATTTCTGTAATTATGTTTGGGGGGTCTTATTGGTTTTTTTTATCACTTACATTTTGTTGTGGTTACCTAAAAAATAAGATTACACATATAGAGATTGTGCACAGCTTTTATTCAAAATACATATTGCAACTTTGCTTGCTGCACCTTCACTGGAATAAGATTGTTTTATTTCATATTTTGTATAGAAGTATATTATCTTGGAGAGGAAGTGATCAGGAGTTGATTGATACTTCGTCTTGATGAAAGAAATTACAATTTTTTATAATTGTGTTAATGTATAGAAAAAATAATAATTGTTGTTGTTGTTGTTATTCTTGTTATTATTATTTCCATTCCTTATCCTGTCACTGAATATGAAATTTAACAGCATCAGTATTGATCAATCAGTGAGCAGTAACTTGGGTTGTTGGGTTTTTTTTTTTGAAGTTAAGCATTGCAATTTCTATTTAATACATCTGCAGACTTGCTGTAGATGGTCATTAAAAGCATCTCCAGGAAGCCGTGTGGTGTGTGCATGCCTGGGGGAGGGGTTGGCTTTAGTTTTGTTTTTTTATTCATAGAGGAACATTGATGTAGAAATCAAAAGCTCTAAGTAAAAAGAAAACACTTGTTTCCAGAATAGTGAAGACTTTTCTTTTTTTTTTCTTTCCCCAGTCTTTTAAAATTTGGAAGTAGTGTGGTTTGTTTTTATTGTGAAAACTCTCAGGAAGAACAATTCAGAGTCGGTGCCATTCTTCCCAGCTGAATGGCGCCTGGTTTGTGAAATGGAGCAGCTGCGGTAGTTTTAGCTTGGCTCACAAAACCATTTGCTTTTTAATCAAGAACTTCAGATTCTGTGATGGTTGTTCATGATGGAGATGGCCAGCTCTGCCCTGAGAGACAGCTGTAGTATAATTGAGACACACTATGTGAAGCAAATATAAATGCTGGATGGATGTCTTAAAAGCAGCATATTCACTAAACTGTAACTGAATTTTTAAAAAGATGAGAAGCTTTTATACAGGCAAGAATTTACTACATGATGAAACATTTTATGTATAGGGATGTTCTTGCATATATTGCATAAACCAGCGTTTAAATCTTCAGCATTAGCATTCAAGTTATACAGTACAGTAATCCAAGTTTTGGTGAAGTGTGTATATAACTGCATAATGAGAAATACCACAATTTTCCAAAAACATCATTGCAAATGTAGTTGAGGTCTCTTTCTTAAATTTGTCTGGGATGTGTTGTTTGTCAGAATGCAGGTATGCATGTCACACATTCATTCATACAGATGCTTATTATAAGAAATAATGATGCTTGCATTTTATCAAATGGAATAGGAGGCCAGTGGAGGCACAGAGAGGAGTCATTAATCTTTGGTGGCAGTTACACATTTAGAAAAACTTGTTCAAGCAGGTAAGTATTGTGAAAATTAGTGCTCCATCTTGTATAATGTAAAACCTCAGACTGACAGTTTGTTTTAGAAGGGATTTTTCTAAATAGCAGTTTGACTAAGTCAAAAATATCTTGTTTCGCATCACCAATCAAAAAGTGCTCCCCATGTGTTAAAAAAAAAGTTTTAACATTTTGTAGTAATTTTATAGTCACAGTTAATAACTATTTTGAACTTGGAGTGGATAGTTGTATGTTTCATGCCGAACTATGCACTTTTCATTTACATGACAAGTTTGTTATGGATTTGTTATACATATCAGAATGTTTCACTTTCTTCAGACAGGCTATTTCATTTCCTTGCTGCTTTTAAAATAAAGCTTAGCCTAACATTTAAAAAACCCTATTCCCAAGCAATATGAAAATAAGGGGCCTTGTGGCAGAATATGATGTTGCTCCTAGATGTCCTCCTTTGTTTTCAAACACTTTGTCCCATTTTATGTTTCCAGTGTGTGCAGTCTCAAACCTCTTTGATGCTGACTAATTGGGGGGGGTGGGAAGACAATGTAGAAGGGTTAATCCGTTACACTGGTATTAATGAGTCAGCTGGATCCCTGCCATTCTCTCATTTCTGGTTCACTTAGCACCGATTAGCACAAATGACACTTAGTTCTGTGGGAAGCGAGCTGTGGGGATTGTAGGTAATGCAGACCTCGGAGAACAGCCTGGTCTCAGGTTAATACAGGTAGATAAATCCATGCCATGTGGGCTGAGATCAGAAATAATCCTGTTTTCCTACTGGACCCCTGAGAACACTGGGAGCAGTGGTAGGGATGTTTTAAGCTCACACGTGATAGATCAAAAGGTGGTCAGGTTGTTTTCTGAACTCCATTCTCTGGTGTGCTGCTGGGGATTTGAGCTTTGGATGTACTCACCTGACACCCAGGCATTAGAAGTGAGATGGTGAAAGAAAGTAATTACAGGCACTTCTGTGCAATGGAGAGCCACTTTCTTTAATGCCAGAACTCTTGTGACAAAGTTTTGAGAAGGTTTGATTGACTGTTTATACAGTGATAATGTTTCTGTGGTCTGTCCTGAGCTTTTAATTTGGGATTCTGGGACAGTAATAAAGATACACTAATTCAAAGATGTATTGTATTTTCATTACTTTTGATTACAACTGCAACTGTAAATTGATTATAGAAGCAGGTAGGGAAAAGGAAATTATCCTTCAGGATACACTTGTAGTCCAGTTATTTTTCACAATATTTTTTATTAATTTGGAAATAAATTCCAGCAAGACAAACTCAGAATACTTTTCTTAGACCTTCTTTCAACAGGTGCCAGAGCCTTTTCTTGCTTCCCAAATCTCTGCAGTTGCTGGGGTGATCTTAGAGGCATGCTCACATCCCATATCTGATACTTCGTATTGTAGCAGAGCTTTTCTTCTGATGGCAGCCTTTCAGATCAGCTGCCTAGGTTTAGTGTACCCTTTGTGTTGGAGGATGGTGTAGAAATCGTGGATTAGGTTGTTTGTGGGAGTGTTTGACTTCAAATGTCTTCATCTGAGAGCAATTCTTCCAATTTACTCAGTGGATGGAAAGATGCTTCCCTGCATGCTGAGCAGGTGTTTAACGTAGGTGCCTCCTGGGCACCTTTTGGGAAAGTCTGTCAGCAATACCTGTGTGGGGAGCCTGATCACCTAAATTACAGATCTACATTGCAGCTATACCTCTTTCACAATAAGTTAGCCCCGAAACATTCTCCACATTTGTACACTACATGTGCATTTTAACAAACAACAGGCACAGTCTTTTAACCTCCAAGTTGCTTAGAAAGTTTGAGACTGGCTGTTTTTCAGGCCTTTGTTCCTATTTAATCCCATTTGGGGCAGAACAGTAACGTGAAGCAGTTTTTTCTAACCACAAAGTTTTAAAGTTAAGTAGTGTGGGGTATCTCAAAGGCATAATCCTGTATTGTTGTCTTCTCCTATTTCTGATCTTACTCATTTAAGAGTTTTTTGGCCAGTAGTGGTTTTGCAAGTGAGGATAATCTAGATTTTATCAGTTTACCACTACCCAAAAGCAAAGGTGCTACTTTCCTCCACTTCAGTGAATCTTGCTTTGCTCCAGCTCTGGTGTTTGCTGGGCTTAGTCAATTGGCTCAATTCCCAGAAAAAAGATAGGTTAATAAGCAGAAAGTTCATTTTTTGTCAGAGTCAGTGCAAGGGAAAGGCCTTTGAGCGAGGGGAACAGAAATTCCCTTTCTTAGTGGTGATGAGTGATTAGATGAGCTCTCGTGGTCTCACACAACATCACCTTTATTCAGGCAACAATTAAACATGACTGATCATATTGCATGCAAAAATAGTTGCTCTGTTGAGAAAATCACCCCGTCTTAGGCTAGCTCTGTATATAGCTGGGCTGATCTTTTGTCACCCTGAAGGAGGGCCAGTCCCCTTGTCCTGCTTGAGACTCTACTCTTCTGCTACTTAATTTTTCTGCAATTTTGTGAACTTTCTTCTGGGTTAATGTTATGCTGTTGTAGTAAGGTGAATTAGTTTGAAGGGCTTGAGTGATGGAGCAGGTATGGCAAGAGAGAAGACAGAAGTGGGAGGTGTGAATGGAAATGCATTCTTGGTTGTTGGTGCTGCTCAGTTGGCTCTGAGTGTCTCATTGCTCAGATATCTGATAGGGATCCAGGTCTGGAACCACGACTAAGGTGCGAGCAAATTCAGCCAGCAACATGTGGATTAGAGAGAGTAGAGGACAGCCTAAGGATCCAGACTACCCTCAGAATGGATGAGGGGAACAGCAGGAGCAAATAGCTCAGAGTGGAGAGGAAAGACAGGTCACAAATTTTGACAGAGTTTGGCAACCACGTGCATTTTCTGCCCTGTTGCAGTGTTTGTGTGTGTAAAATTCCAGGCATGAAATCTGTTGTCCTCACCTTAAAGGAAATATGAAGGAGATACAAAGGAAGATACGAAATCAGTTGTCTTCCAGACAGAAGCTTTGTTTTTTGGGGAAGAAAAGGATGCCATGTTGTTTATGGCCCTGGATTTTCTTCTAGTTTTTTCTGCCTATCAGGCTGCATGATGATTGTGGGCAAATTGCAGTGTGATCTGAATATAGGACATGTTCCTGAGCAGAGCACACATAAAGCAGTAACTGCATTATGGAAACTTAATTCTCCCTTGTTTTGTGAAAAGTCGTTAATGTACCAGAGCAGCTGCCTATCAGATACAGGACCACAGGTCTTTGTGACCTAGAATTTCATCTGCCAATTTGCAGCCAGTTGAATCAGTATGTGGTAACACAGCCCTTTGTGCATAGGATGGGTTGGTTCATTGGTTTTGTAGGGAGACATCAGGGTGAAATTGTTGGTCTGTGCTTTTCTCTGAGTACTGAGTTCAAGCAGGAGGTGATAAGGAGCATGGCTAGGAATGGGAAAGAATATCAATATGACTGGTTTAGGTCTCATCTTCACAAAATTCCTCATGTTCAGGGTTCAGGTCAGTGCATCTTAAACAGAATTGACAAAAATTATATGACCTCTCCTACTTTTTTAATACCTGTAAGAAATGAAAATACTTGGTTGGATTCTTTGCATTGACCAAGCCAGATTTTAGATTTTTCATAAAATTGCTTTATCCATGGTATTTCTTCAAGCCAGTCTATGGAAGTAGCTAAAGAGCTGTCATCCAGACTAACACTCCTTGTATCCACAGCGGGCTCCTTCAACACAGCAGTGCAGCCTTGTGTAGTAAGTGCTCACTTCTGATTCCCTGGGGCTGATGGAGTGAAAATGAATGCAACTTTCTCATGAGAAGAAAGCTAAAGAGGGAAAGTTGCACTGTTGAACCCTTGAAGAAAAGGAGGAAAACTAGGAATATTAATTAATTAATATTAATTAATCTTTAGTTAGTACTAATCTTTAGTTACCTACAGCCTACTGATAATATAATAAAGATGAGCATTTCCTAATATAATAACTTGTTTGGGATTTTTTTCTGATGTTTAAGAACTTCTTCATGTTTTTGATATGTGAGGTCTAGCACACCTTTGAAACTTTCCATGTTGCTTTGTCTCATGTCTGGAGGGAAGACTACATTTAGATCTTAAATATCCTGCTTTTTCCTGGTGGAAAGCAAGACTGATTTTACGATAGGGTGTGCTTCTGCAGGACAGCTTAACCGTCTGAAGAAAGGGTCACCCTGCTTCTTGCTCCTGGAACAGGATTACTTCCCATCACCCATGTGCCAGCTCTGCCAGCTCACTTGACATCTCTGATTTAGCTCACAAAACTAGCAGAAAACCTAGCGAAATAGGGAGTATGTATTTATCTTTTTGTTAGCCAGTTCAGTGAGCTCAGGTGGCTCACAAGCACTTGGGAGAATTTGGGGGCCACCACAAAGCAAAGAGCAGGAGTACCCATGCTGAGAGGAGAGGCAGGACTGTTCCTTTTGGCAGCACTGAGCTGTTAGCCTGACTCAGCCATGTTGTGAAAGCTCACCCTTAGGTAATAATGTTCACACTACAGGTTGACTGACACTTCTTCAAATAGTAGCCAGAAGGGAGTTACCAGCTGTACGCAGTTTGTTTTTGTAGGGTGGCCTTGTCTGTTTTCAGTGTGCTGTGTTTTGAAACAGATACTTATTCTATTCTAATCGTGTTATTGCATGAAAAAGTTCTGCAGAAAAATTACATGTGCAGGGCGGACCTGTCTGAGAACTTGGTGTTGAGCAAGTGGATAAGGAGCCACAGAACCTGGAAAACTCTGTACTTTGGTTTCTGGGACAATTTGCCTGTTGCATTTGGAGGGACTCAGAAACCCTTGTACTTCTGGTCTACTGAGTGTTGCCAGCTTGAAAGCCTGAGGCAGAGTGTGGTCCTTCATCTTTGAACATTGTGAAGTTTTTATCAAAAAATCTGGTAGCTCCTGTTAATGTAGTTTACACATCCCCATGGACTTAAAGTGCCCATAAGCCTGGAGTTCCATTGAAACCTTGGCTGCAGAGTTTGAAATCCACCGTGGCTCACCCCTTCAGCTCCCCAGGGCCTCTGCAGAAGTGGGTGGGTGGTTGCCATCTCAGGAAAAAAAGAAATGCTCTTTTTTTGAAAAATGCCCGTCTGCCTTTGTGCTCTTGAAGCTGGCATGATCTTACGTGGGCGTTCTGGTTTTGTTTTTCCTCCAAATTGAAATTTTTAATATTCAGCTGGAAAATTCCATTTCAATGCAGAGTTTAGGGAAGGCACTGATTTACAGTGTAGGCATAACTTAACACAAGCATTTGTAGCCTTCATGGTCTAGTTTCACACCATGAACAGCTGATAATAAAACAACTGCTCTGAGCTTTCTTCATTTTCTCCACATATAAAAAGAATATGGTACAAAGTCCTGGCAGATTTTTCTTTGAAATGAATTATTCAAGTACTGCACAATTATGTTTTTTTCTCTTTACTTTGTGGGCAGTGTTAATGCCACTTTTTGGTGTACATGCAAACATTTGGGCATTTCACTGAATGATACAGCCAAAAACATATCAGCTGGACTTTTACATCTGTTGCTCTTGTATCTTTGTACAAGGATATTTTAATGTGATGAGACATTTTTAGACTTTGTAAAGCAAATTCCTCTTTTCAGGAATTTTTATTCATCTCTTTTTCTCCTCCCCAAAATAACTTCTGCCCTGCTCTTTGGATACTTTTAAAGAATTATTCTAGTTCTTTTTTCTGCTGATAATTATTTTCTTTTCTAACGGATCTGCACTACTATGTTTGTGTAATGCAAAAATGCAATTGAATAGTTAGAAAGGTTTTAAAGTAATGAAGCCAGACATACTGAAAATCTGTGACTATTTAATACTATTTATGTTGTTGCCTTTAAAACCAAGGAATCTAGCAGTAATATGTTGAAATGAACATTTCCGTTTTGTTTACACACTAGTCAAGAGTAATCCAGAAGTTCTGTGGTATAGTTTCTTCTACAAAGCTGGATTTAGAATAAAGTTCCTAGAAATACTAAACCAGCTTAAAGCACAAAAATAATCAGAAAATAACACTTTAATCCTAGTTAATCCACATTATTGACCTATGTGCTCTAAATAAATAAAATTAGGTAGTCCTTTAATCATCAGTGTGGAGCTGGTTATTCATGACAGAGGTATGATCCAAAATTCAGCTACTATGCAGGTTTTTGTCCTTTCTGAGGACATGTTAAATGGATTTATGTTTTAGTTTGTGAGGAGACTTGGTTGATTAGTTTTAGATCCCTTTGTAAGTCTGAGATCAGAAGATGGTACTAATACAACGGAATTAACAGTGTAAGTCAAAAGTAGTTTTTCAAGGAGTTATGGAAGCAGAGATACTTTGTTATTGAATAATCTGTTGAGATTGCTTTTGGATGTAGGTTTTCCTTTTAAAAAATACTCAAAGCCTCTCTGTACCAATTTTAGGTATGTTTATAAAGTTGTGCTTGTCAGTACAAAAAATGCAGAGAATTTATGCTTTTTAGAGAAAAAAAAACCCATGCTGTTCAGAAATAGTCTGTTAGCATGTTTCAGAAATGCAAAAGCAGCAGTGGATGTACCATAAGGTTTTCTGCTCAGAATTGACATTATATAGTCACAGTGATATAAGATTTCCAGGCTGCTATCTAGAAAATAACTTTCAAAAAAAAAAAAGTAGGGAGGGAATATTTTTTGAGCCACAGTATTTGTAAGCCTTCTAATAGAATTTTAGATATTACAATTTAACTTCCTGCATCAGTTGTATTGTGCCTGTATGGCATGCAGACATTAAGTGTGTTTCAGGGTATCTGATAACTTTGTGTATGGTCTTTATGTTTTAAATTAATTCTGCTTAACGTTGTTTCAAAATTAGTGGGGTTTCCATGCCTCTGAGAGGATAGTAGCACTTGTGTATGAAATTATTATTACTTTGGAAATTTCTCATAACCATGCTACATGAAAGTTACCTTAAATGAGTGTTCTGTCCTATTTCCAATCTTCTCCCACAAAGTATTAACTCAGCTTTCTGGTACTTTCAGAGTTTCTAGAAAACATGACAAAAAGTTCATAATAACTAATGTGAATGTTGTAGGCAGCTGCTCACTTGAAGGCTGGTTATTGGGATGAGGCTGTATGTGATCATGGGTTCATCTCAGTGCATCGTGGGACAAAGATATAGGTGGGCCCTTACAAATTTTTAGGTGGGATTTTTCCTCTTTGTAAAAAGAGTATTTCTTGTTTCAAATAGCTGAAATACTGTCAAGAGAATAAAACACAGCATTCCCTGGAATAGTTTATCGAGGATTTCCTACTCCTTCTACCTGCTAGAGCAGCCCTGAGCATTTCCCTGCATTATTACAGAGGCCTCCCTTGCCTTCCCTTCATTCACAGTGACCAACCACAGCAGTATTTGCCAATTGACCAAGCAGGCCAAGAATAACAGAGCAATGGGTTTGTCCTTCAGCTGGGGCATTACTCCTAGTCTCTTTTTACTACCCAGCTGCAGATGGTTATATTCTGTAAATTCTAAATATCTCCAAATCTTCTATCTCTGTGCCAGTTTCAACCACATTTGACAATGTTAAATTGTTATCAAGGACAGAAGATTGGTCATGTAAATCTAATTCCATAGGAAACCAGCTTAAATTTGCATTGTTTGTCTTCTGATATAATTTACATTTATGTAACAAGCTTCATATGCAAATATCAGGCTATCAGCACCTCAGTTTTTGACAGACAAATAAATTTAATGCATGTTGGACCTACTGAAATTAGGTTGCACAGTGTAACCAAGACACTGAGCAGGCAGACCACGCAGCAGGTTTTTAAGTGCTAGGAAGATCTCTGTCCTCGTCAGGGGGCTTCAGTGTGTGCTGTTTGCTTTCTGGACAGGATTGCCTTTAGAACCACATGATGAATAAAACAGGAGGAAGGGAGTCCCAATGTCATAGTTAAGTGAGGATACTGAAATAATGTTAATTTCATAGTGGAAAGTGGAATGTTATAGTATATACCTACCTTTGAAAAACAACTGAGCCTGTAATCTGCGATAGGTTTTATAGGTTGGATTAACTAGTGACAAGGAAATGATGTTGCTAAAACATGTTAAAGGGGAGGTGGCTTGCCAGCACTACTCTGTGTGAGCTGTACTATTGTCTTCCTCTGAGTTTTTTGTTATTACTGATGTTTCCCCAAAGCCTTTTACCATTCATCAGGAACTGAAGAGGTAAAGACTTCTATTGTTTTGAGATTAAACTTTTTATCATCCTCACAAGCAAAAGAAGAAAATGCAGGAAGGATTGTGAAGATCGTGACTGTCATATTCTCTCAAAGGTAAACAAGAGAAAGTTGGGCAAGAGAAATAGAACAAATAAAGGGAAACAATGTTGTCTTTATCTCTGTCCCTTGGAAAACCAAAAAGGATCTAGTGGAGACTGTAATCCTGGGAGAAAATTAAGCTTGCAAACTGAGGCTTCTTTTGCAGTTTTGCATACCAGCTTATTGATACAGCAAAGTTGGATTATGTGACATGTAGACATTTTCCACTATCAGGAAGCAGATTTGAGAGTGAAGTGGAAAGAGATTATATGAATTAACATTAAACTGTTCTAGATATATAAAAATTTAAGGGACTTTTTAATTTATTTGTAGTCTTAGAACAATGTACTTGTTCTGTGGGATGATTGAGCTGGTCTAGCTGACCATGACAATCAGGTATCACTGAGTGATTATGTCTAAAATAAAGAGAGAAAATCAGTTTATAAAGCTTTTCAAAAAAGTAGATTAAATGGTTTGCTTCCCCAGAAAAGTGTGATTCACTTGGCCTTGGAAAGTTACATTTGTTTTGATATGGAGTGGCTTAACTGACAGATGAAGTGAATGACAGGAAGATTTAGAGGTTCTCTAGGAGTGTCAAGAATTGTGACTTAGTGCATGAAAAGAAATGGCCTATGGCATCTGATCTATACCTTCTAGACAGATTTGCTGATTATTTTTTTAGGGCCAATATTCATGATAAATACCAACATACAATAGATATGCTGGGGGCTTATCCACACAGTATCAGTTGAACATTAGAAGAGTTTTGAATAGTTTTGAGGTTTACCTGAGGCATTGGCACACACACACACACACANAATGGCCTATGGCATCTGATCTATACCTTCTAGACAGATTTGCTGATTATTTTTTTAGGGCCAATATTCATGATAAATACCAACATACAATAGATATGCTGGGGGCTTATCCACACAGTTGAACATTAGAAGAGCAGTGAATAGTTTTGAGGTTTACCTGAGGCATTGGCACACACACACACACACACACACACACACACACAGATAAGCACAAATCTTATTTGAAGAAGATTTAGGAGATGTACATTTCTCTTGTTTAACTTTTTCTTTCAACTTTTTCCTTATAAAATGACTGAACATGTCATAAGCCCTTACTTGAATCTGTATTTTGATTGCTTCAGTCCTAAGGTTGTATTGAGTAGCTGGTAAGTCCCATCACTTGCTCATTCTGATAGCACAACTTGATAAGAAAGGTGCAGCAATATCTAAGGTAATGAAGTCTAGAATAGAATTTCCAAATAGCAAAATGGAAAAAAATGAGATCTCTGTAAAGATATGCTGTGGTGAGGGGGTTCAGTGTTTTGGTGGGCTAGTGAGAAAGGCTGACATGCATATATAAGGGACGAAAAGTACTTGCATCACACCAGAGAATCAGAGTGAGATAAATTCCTGGCATTTCTTTATGCTTGACATGAAAATCTCATAACCTAAAACCAAAGAAAAATAACATTTCATCATGGGGATTGTGGCTCATGGACTAATTAATTCTACAGCATGCTTTGACTGTGAACCTGGACATAACCAACAGTAGAGGGATAGATATAACTGAGAGATGAGAGATGCTGAGGAAGCTCCTTCTTTGGAGCCTCAAAATTCAGCTGAACACCCTGAGGTACATAGCTTCTTTCATTTTGAAGTTAGCCCTGCACTGAACTAGAGATTGGACTGGTGTGATCTCCAGGATTCCTTCCAGCCAAAATTTTGCTACGAAACTTTGCCTTTGGATTCATCAGCTTTCTGGAAGATTTGGGGACTCTCTTAAAGGAGAGTGTTTTCAATGGGAGTCAGAGGAGTTGGAATGATTTAGACTCAGTGAAGTGGTTGAAGATAGACTTAAAGTCTAAGGGTCCTTTGTTTCAGTATTTAGGAAAGCTTTGAAAGAAGTGAAACATTTTTAAGTAGTTGGAAATATAGAAAAGCACAGAAAAAAAACACTTTTTGCAAACTTAAAAATATATAGATCTGAGACATGGAAACTACAGGAGCCTCTAATCCTCTCATATTGTTTTCTATTGCTATCTTCTGAAAAGTTTTTGTTTGGGGAAACAAAATATTTTTCATAGGGAAGTTTTTAATCTATGGTTTCAGTGTGATCTTGATAGTGGGAGCAGGTTGAGGAGACCCTGACAGAATTATTTAGGAAAATGGAGACTCTAAAATTAAGAAAGCTTGCAGAAGGATGGGATACCAAAATCAGACTGGGTGGCAATGTGGACTGCCACTCCCATAATCTCCAATGGCATGTGCTGTAGCTGGATTTGCTATCCTTCTTAATTGGGAAAGGACTGAACCTTGTTGCTTCATGTCTGCAAATGCAAAACCATTCAGGGTAATGTTTACCTTGTTACAGTTTTCCCCGTGCCTTTTACAAGTTTGAGGAAATCAGTTTCAGGATTCTCATTGCAGGGTTTATATAGATTTTTCTCATGGTACATCAGGAGAATTAGAGAAGATACTGGTTAAGTTATACTCCCAATCAATGATTTATTTGTAGGACCTCTTAATACACTATTGAAATTCAATGTAAGGCCAAACACTTACCAGACCTTTGCCTTAGCATGGACTTAGCTGGACTTCCTTCTCACTCACCCTTATGCAGCATAAACTCTTAAACTCTTGTTTTGCTGGAAGTTGCAGCTGTGGAGAATCTTTCTGCTGATATATTGGGTTTTTTTTAGGGGATATTATTAGCTTGTTGAAATGAAACTGCTGTTGATATGAAAAGCTTTAATATGAAACCAGGATGAGGTGACCTGAAACTAGGATGACTTCATTGTTTTGCCAACTAGATAAGGCTACTTATAAGGCTATAATGTCTTGGCCATGTACATGTGGATGATAATGAAGATTAATATGTAGTTTTATAGCACTAATACTAGACAGCATGATAGTCCCACTTACAAGAAAATGGAGGAACCAACTATTCATGAATGTCCCATATGTGCCATTGAAGAGGACAGCACTGGCCAGTGCCTTACTTGACTCAGATGGATCACTGAATGATCTGTTGACCACCAATGCAAACTACTTAAATTACTTCCAGCTTATTGTGTGAAATCCATTCAGGGCAGGTGGAATAGATGATCTTTAAAGTCCCTTTCCAACCCAAACCATTCAGTGCTTCTATGCTCATTAGCAAAGATTTCTAAGGGTCTTCCCTCTGTCTTCCCTGTCTTCTGTAAGTTGTCTTGATCCCATAAAATCAGCACAGTTCTGTGTTTGGGGTAGTGCCATCAAGGTTCCCTGACACCACCCCAGTGCAGTCCCCAGCTCACTCACTGGGCAGAAACTGGCTGGTAAGTGGAAGATGTGAAACCCTGGAAGTGAGTGCTGGAGAGCCAAGCAGGGCTGGAAGAGACTGAGCAGAAACAGGTTTCATCCCTGCTGAAAGACCTGGAGGCAGAGGGGAGAGCAGGACTTGAAAAAGTGGTGCTATCAACCCCCTTTGCACAGAAGTGCCACTGCAGGGACTCCTGAGACACAGATGTTCAGAGGGAATTACAATACTTCTTAAATACCTCCTGAGATTGAAAGCACCATCAGTATTGATGGACTGAAGCCTGAAGTTCTGCTGATTTATCCTGGAGCAGGGTAACTTACAATTGCTGTGTCTGACCTTTCTTCCTTATCTCAGGGAGACTGGGGAAGATTTATGAGTAAGAAAGAGGGAAAAGAAACTGTAGTAAAACTTTGATGCTTCCACAGAGTCAGTCTCTCCTGTTTTCAGATCTTACTAATCCTCTCTTAAAACTTTTTGTCTTTTTGCTGCCAAGTAGAAGCCAGAATATTCTTTGTTCTTGCCGTCTCTATGCAGGACATAGAAGATAATGACAGGCAACAAAGAGTTAAGCAACTAACTAAAGTATAATGGAAAATAGCTGTCTTCCTTTTGGAGCTGAAGGTGACATTTGAAAATCCATGCATTTGGTAGCTAGTTACTGCTTGCTGTGTTGTACGTGCTTCAGTGTCTCACAGGAGTTTTACACAGACCAGGACAAATGGCAGTCTGCATTATAAAGTACATTTGCAATTGTTTTTAATTTATTAAACTGAGGGTGGGCTAGGCTTTCAAATGTTGTCTGTTGATCAAGAGACTACACAGCTTGAGATTAACAAAATGCTGGAAGAGGAAAGAGTATAAATAGAAACACCACTTCCTTGTTGAGTGGAAGCCAAACTTGTGGGTGAGCCTTTCTATATGAGAGTTTGCTGAGGTCCAGATAGGCAGCTGAATGCAGATATCTATAGACACCAAAAACTCTGACTTCTGAGGGAGGATATACATAGTACATACTGAGGGCTGGACTAGGTATTTCTTTCCTGTGGAACACCTGGCTGCAGTTCTTAGAAAAAGATACCAGTGGAACTTGGAGAATGTTGGTGAAAATCCAGCATCAGCTTAGTGAAAGGAGAAACGTATGTCTGACCTTTCAGTGCAACACTGATTATTTGGGCCTGCAAAAGGCTTAATATAACTTAAAAACAGCCTCCCAAGACAGAGGATTTGAAATACAAGCTTATTTGGACAGTAGGATATGCCTACTACTTTCTTTTCAAACTTAAAAAAATTTCCCATTGATAAGGAAAGGAATATTTTACAGCAATGAGCATGATTGGTTTTTTCCTGATAAATTTTCAATGTGCTGCATATTACAGATTATGCTGCTGATATTTAAACCATATTACATTTCATGAAGTGCCCTCCATTTCTAATTCTTATAGACTTTAAACAGTGTACATCATTTTTTGATATATGACTTAGATTTATTTTCTAGAGGAGTTTTATGACTGAAATTTACACAATGCTTAAACCAAGGAATATATGAGCCAGAATCTAAGTGGTTTTTAAAATAAGTAATTTTGTCTTTTATCCCCTGATTAAAATACAGCTTTAAAGTTGCTCTAGTTCAAACAAATTAATTCAAGAAATCTTATGGCCTGTATTTTTACAGGAGTTTAGGCTAGGTGATTACCATGGTCCTTCTGCCTTTATCTGTGAACATATTTGCAGTTCTGATGAATTTCAGTTCTGATGAAAGACTTTATGGGGGCCCTTTCCACTAAGGTCATGTATTTGTGATCTTTCTTCAGAGCCAGATTTCAGTTGCTTAGTTTGGCAAAAGTATGGTGGTATACCTCTTTACAGCAAGATTGTGTGAGAACTTGTTTGGGATTGTTTGGGTGGGGGGGGGGTGGTTCTCCCAGTGTTTGGAGGGGAGGATGGCTTGGTTGTTTGGGGCTTTTCCCCAGTCAAAAGCTATCAACCAGAACGTTTGAAGTGCTCCAAAGGACCCACGTAGTTCCTGCACCCAAAGGTCTGTGCTCTCATGGATGTCTGTCTGTTTGGTGTTTGGCATCATCCCCCTTCCTCACATAGTGGTAGGTGGGTAGGAAGAGGAGATCACAGGATTGCTGAGGAAAAGAGGAAAACCCAGACCAGAGGGAAGCATTTTAAAAGCTGAGCCTGAAGAGGAAAGACAAACTATGACTTCCACTTAAGGAAAGATATTAGACTGTAAGTCAATGGGAAACCAAGGCAAGCTAAACAACAACAAAAAATTGTGGGTGGCTAAACATGGTGAGTCATCTATGGCAAGCTAGATAGGATTGGGAATTGACAGAGCTGGGGAGGTATGTCACAGTTAATTAATTATGTGGGCTAGTAGAAATAAGGATGACTAATTGGTTGAATATTTGAGATAGGAACCAGTGAAAGAAGTACTCTGAAAATACCAATTTATCTGGAAAAATATTCCATCCTGCTGGATGTCTTAGACAGTTTGGTGTCTTTGGCAGCTGCCTATCACTACTTTAACTCCATTAACTCAAACAATAAAAGTCTGTACAAAGAGTCATGGCTTATCCTTGCAGGACCATATACCTGAAAATTTGGCAAGTTGTTGGGGTTTCTCCATTTTATTTTGTTTTCAACAAAGAAAATTTCTGCATTGAAGTGCAGTTTCACAAAGGCACTTTAAATTGTGGAGCTGGATGACAAAGTTCTAAGTAAAAAAATTAATTTCTCTCTAAATGAGTTGTTCTTATTCTTTCTTTCTTATGATAATTTATGACCTTTTGGTCCTGATTACAAACCAAGGCTTTTCATCTTAAGGAAAACTAATCGCAGGGGAAAAGTATATTCTGGATAGCATTAGCCATATATGCATTGGGTTTCTTCATGTGTTTTTTTCATATAAAAACTTTGGAATGCTTTCTCAGGAGTGGTTTGTAAAGGCAAGGAGTAGAACATTGGTTCCTGTGTTTATTGAATCCCTGCTGTACCTTTATTCAGTATGTCCCATTGGTACTGACTGCCCACACAGCTCTGCCCTGACACACTTGGTGAGTCGCTCTCCAGCCCACTGCAGTCTCCTGGCCCCTTCACAAGTCTGCATCACACAGCTAAGCTCCCTGATCTTGGGAAGGGGTATCCCATGGAGTCTTTCCTCCTGCACTGATCATGGAATGTAGGACTAGAAGGGAACACAAAAAGGTCATTCATCTTCCTTGTCTTGGCATGACTGAATCTATTCACAATAGATGTTTCTTCAACCCATCTCTGAAGCCCTTTGGAGATTAACCATTGTTAAGAGAAGCCATTTTGTTAGGTTGTTCAAAGTGCTTAGGTAGCCTTACTCCTGGAGAAACTAGATCTAGCCTAAATTTGGTACAAATTAAATCTGTTTGCAGTTTCATCCACAGCAGGTGTACCAAAAATACACCTTATTGCCCTCTTCCTGTATCTGTTAACCATTTTTACACCTCCCTGAGGCAGGGCGCATTTACAAAACTTGTAATAATTTTTGTTTGCCGGCCTCTACTTCATTACAAATGTAAACTAATTGTTTAACATTCATAATTTTCATGACTGTTATTTACCTTGTTAGGTAAATAACAAGGTAGGTGCTTACAAATAGTGTTTTTCAAGGTACTGGGTGGAATGGAAGATTAACTGAATCCCCATCGCCTTCATTCTCCCACACCACTTTTTTTTTAATAGCTCTTGTGAATACAAGTGCTTTGGAGTATTTTATGTAGAGAATTACTTGTTTACTAGGAAGCATCTTTCAGCACCAGAAAAGGTCTTGGAAAGTGTAGACATTAATGAAATTAATAGGCATCAAAGACCTGTGACAAAGATGTTGATGCTGATTCTCTGCATACACTGCTAGGAATAATACTTGGATATTAAAAGCAGACACAAAAATTAGATATTAGTGCTTGTTTTCATAAAAAAACTTCACCAAATATTGCATTGTACTTGAGGGATCTGACCATTCAGACCTGGGGGCCATGACAGTATGGAACAAACATGCATGGACCTTAGTGTCATTGGCTTTTCAGCCTAACTGGGCATGGGCAGAAGCTGGCTGCTGCTTCCAAAGGCTTCTGCCTGGTGCATTGGCTCTAAGTAAACCTCTGGAGAAAATGGAACAGGGGAGCCACAACCACTGGTTTAGCAAAGAAGTTGAACTACAGTAACTTGATAAATTCATTGTCTTTTGAATTGTTGTTGCAGGACTCTTTAAAGACACAGACTTCCAAAATACGCCATTACAGAAAGCAGTATGAATTCAAATAAAAATAAAACCAAAATTATGTAACTATATCTTTAATCTTTCTCAGTTGTCTGCTCCTACAAACTATTTGCTGACTAGTACTTACAGCAGAAGGAAATAATCTGCAAAATCTTTACAGCTTCTGATATACTTTTCCATTGACAAAGAAAATTGAAGAAGACAGGATAGGTGGATGTTTGTTTTGCAGCATCTGAGAAACAAATTCTGGTTTTGTTGGTTTTGGTTTATTTTTTTATGACCTCTACCTTTTTAATAAAAAACTATAGTGCACCTTCTGTCTTAAAAATAAATGTGAAAATGATCTGTCTCTAGTTTATTGCTGTGATCTGCCCATCTTTAGATCAGTACCAGCTGCAGCTTTTGGGATAAACTGAATTGTGTCTTCTCGGTAAAATCCTGGGCAGAGGTAGCCCTGTGTATGCAGTGGGAGGAGATTAGTGCCCAGCCTGCCAAGCAGTCTTTGTCCCCACACAGTCAAAACCAGGCCATTTCTCAGAATGCTTTGTGTCTCTCTCTGCACTCATGCACAGATATCAACTGTGTGGAAATGAGGCTACGAATGAGGATAGAGTAACAGTGCTTCTAGCCTGACATTGGATTGGGACGTGATGGATGTGCACCTGGTATCTCCTTTGCACTACACAGTCACACTGCTATGTACTCTTTGCTGGTTATTAGAACCTAATGGTCCCAAAGTATGCAAAAATAGGGGCCCTGCTTTTTTCTTTCTCTCCCCTTTTCCCTCAAGAATTTTTTTCCTTTAAATAATTGATACAGATGTGTTCCTGGGTTTTGCAGATGACTTCTCAGGGTTTTTCTCTTTATGTTCAAAATTTCTCAGTTCTCTCATTTTCTCTCATGTTCAAAATTGTAAATATAAATGTGGCAACAGAGTCCCCCTTTCTCAGGGTATAATTTGATTTTAGGAAGACTGAAGAAGTTTTCTTACTCTACGTAAAATATGAAGGATTTCAGTGATTTAAAAGGTTTTTTTTTTGCTTTGGTAGGTGACACAGCTGATGATCAAAGTAGAGACTCAAAGGATAAAACTTCATTTCCGGAGACCAGACCGATGTTCAGTCAACCTCCACAGGTAAGAGACTTTTTCCTTATGCCCACATGATGAAACTTCCATAGCAGCTCATGTAAGAAGCATGAATGTCCTGCAGAAGATGGTTTCACCACATTCACATCTTCCATTGGCTGAGTCATTCTCAGCCTTCCTTGTCCTCTATCATAAAAGCAGCACTGCTGTTAATTAGATGGCAATAATATGAAGCTTCCTGCTGTGGATTTGAAAAGGAAATAGTAGAAGTCTGGGCTGTATGGTATTACTGGATATCTTACTTTTATACTTGATTTGTGCAAGCATGAAACTGTAGCTAGAATGTTAATGAATTGCACAGAAGCATTAGTGTGGTGATAGTGATGGCAAATGTCACACTTTTGCATAAGACATTATGAGTAACATGTGAGTATAATAGACTGTCTTAATTGTGTGTTTCCTTTCTGTTTCTCTACTGGATGGCTGTGAATCTGAACTTCTTTTTCTTTGGTTTATTTGGTATTTGATACATGTTTACAGGCAAGGGCTTTTCAGAATATTTCTGCATATGATGTACATCTTCTTCACATACTGTGAAAATGTTCTTGTACCAAGTATGGGCCTGTTTTCCATTGCCATATAGTTTTAGACATTTGCAAGGTGCCTGAAGATGTTTGGCCTAGACCTTTTGTGGTGGTTCATTTTTTTTTCTGTCTCTTTTCTGTCTCTTTTTCCCGTGTCTCACCTTGGTACTAACAGTGTCTGTCTGTTTCTCTCTTTTCAGTGCTGTTTCAATATTTATTATTGCTAGGTCCCTTGGTATAGTAGAGGCGTGTATGACAATTTTTCTCTCTAAGAGTGGTCTGTGTGTATGTGTGGCCTGTAGTCTTCTTTTCTAATTTAACATTTGAAACTGTGTCCTATGCAGAAATCTTTAATTCATTGTAAGTGATGGATAGTTTGCCTTCTGATAATGTATGAATTAGTTCCAAGCAACTGCAAAGTTTTAGTCTGACTTTTAGATCCCCATCTGAGCCAGGGTGTTTTGCAACTGAAGTCCTGCAGATCTGGGCAGTATAATTAATTGATTTTGTAATTACCTACTGGACAAACGTAGTTTCCCTTAATGTGATGTTCATGCTGGGGATGGTGAACTGCCAGTTACTCCAGCCTCAATGGTTTGTTCAGTTCTGTGGAATTTCAGGAAAAGAGGAACTTGTATTGATTTTATGAGTTAGAGAGAAGAAGCAAAACTTTCAAAATAAAATAGCAGATATTACAGTGAAAATGAAACAAAGATGTATTTTCACCTTTCTACTAAAATACTTACATGTCACAAAAATACTCATATGAATGGCTTGTGACAGAATCAGTTAAATTAAGATCCAGCACTTGGTAGTATTTATTTATGGCAATTCTTTCCAGTCTAGATTTCAGTATTTGGACTTCACATTTACTCAACAGAATTCTCAAGTTCTCAAGTTAAGTAGAATAATTGTCAATCATGAAAATTAAATTGATAATTCTGGCCATTAGAAAAGTAATGTTTGTCCTTGCAGTGGACGAACAGTGAAACATTAATTGAAATAATAATCTTGTTAGTAAAAAACCACAGTCTTGATAAAGATAGAACAGTATGCTAAAATATAGTTTTTACTGCAAAGTGGCATCTGATATTTGTCATTCAGAACTGAACAAAAGAACATTTAGTTCATCAACCAGTTAATCATTTCAGTTGCTGGAAACCTGCTTTTATTTTTAAATATAAACTTTTTCACTACTTATTAGATATAAACTTTGTGGAACATGAAAAGTGCTTTTGGAAATGTGATTTAAGGAAGAATGAAGTAATACTTTGTTCATGCATTTTCAAAGGGGAAATGAAGTTGAGTTTGATTTTTTGAAGAAATTGTTTTCTGGGGTGTTTTTTGGTAATGGCCATAATCTTTGGAATTTCCCATTTCCTTAGGTACTATTGGATTTGTTTGCTGTACAATCACTGAATTGTCAAGTTCGTATATTTGTATAATCTTGTATAAATTATTTAAACTAATGCACAAATAAAAGTTTACATCAAGATGGTCTTGCTGCCACTAGGAAGGTGTAACAGGACCTCTTGCAACCCCTGCCATTCCTCAGCTGGGGCTCAGGGTTGTTTTCAGCTGTTTGGATATTGCATGCATGTTAGGGGAATTGCAGGTCCTTAGACACTCCTGGGAGGAAGGGTGTTCTCAAAGGCCAACTTGAGCCCAAACATTTTGTCTTCTGCTTCAGACAGAAGCTCCTTCTTTGAACAAACTCCCATATGGAGTGTCCTCTCCATCTCCACAGGTATGGGCAGGGGGTTGGGAGGGTCATCTCCTGGTGCTGGTCAGTCCTAGGGGGACGTGTTGTTGTCCAGGAGGGTAATGAGTGCTCTGGGCCTAATCAAGCATGTCTGATCCCTCTGAAGTTGCTTCAGGCTCATGAGCTAAAAGTCACACACACGTTTAAGTGCTTCTCTGGATTGGGTCCAAAATGGTTAGTGCTCTGCAGGGCCGAGAACTTAGATTAGTCTTATTAGTGACTAAATTGGTGAATTAGTGACCATGAAATACAAAGCTACTGCAACACAATCATAATAGAAAGAGACACAATGGTTTTATTTTTTTTATGCTTGTGATTTTTCCATTATTACCATACAATTTCCAGATAATTCAATCTTTATCTGCTTTCATTGGGAATTTGAGGTTATAGAAAATAGCAGAATGGAAAGGTTAGTTTTTATATATGAAGAGTGCTAGAAACCCCAGTAATGTGGTGGGGTTATTTTTGATAATAAGCTATTCAATTGGTAAAGCAAATTAGTACAACCATGTATTTTTGCCCTACTGTGAGAGCAATTACGTAGCATATCTATTAGGAGACATAAAAAATATTTTTGACAGATGGTACGGCTTTGAATTAGGATTTATGAAGATTATTGTATGTCTGGTGTCCAGGACACCTGGGATTATTACATTGATGTAAGAAACAACAACAAAAAAAATTCCATTTCTGGTAATCACTGCAGTGTTTTGTTATCTCCCTACTGTCACCTTAAAAAGCAGTTCATGTTTATTTGATCTTGCACTTCTGGATAATCTGACATGCGCTCTTTAGCCAACAGATGTCAGCAGATTTAATGGGGGAAAACTGGACCAGTAAGTGTATTAAAATAAACTGCCAAAAATGAGAGCCATCTTTAGATTTTAAATTGGGATTTTTATCTTGCCGTGTCTTTTTATTTTGTTTTTCCTTATAGTCCTACTTCTCCCTCAAACACTTAATAGTTATTGCCTTCTATCTAAGGAGCTTGTTATACGTTTTCTAGGGCAAGAGAGAATCCCCCAAGGGATTGCTTAATCCATAATTATCTAATTTATATGTTGTTGTTATAGCCACTCTAATTATATACCTTGCTGTGATTCTTATCATCTTAGGATTTAGTTTTCTTTATGAATTGTAATAGTTCTGCTATGATTCTTGTGCCCTTTCTTTTCATAATTTGCTGTTAAAAGCTGAGAATACAGCAGATAGAAGTTCCTGAAGTAAATTTTAATTTATCTGTGATTTTATGCATCTAGAAACAGGTGTGCACCATTTTAGGCAAGTATCTAAATAAATTAGGAAATTTTTTTTAATGTATGAATTGGCATTGACTCATTAAAGTCATCCTTTGTACAGCTGCTGTGTAAAGGATTCTGCATGGATGTAAATAACAGTTTCCTAGACATCTGGTATGGGGATGTATGACTCAGAAAAACAGAAATACTATGAGATATAAAATATCAAGGAAGAGATAATAAGAATTGAGAATCCACAGGGTAGTGGAAAAATAATTTAATTTTTTTTTTTTTTTTACCCTTCTAGTGAAATTAACAGGTATTGCTGAAGTTGATATACTTCTAGGATATCCTTTAGAGCAGATCAGCTGATATAATTCCAGGGCATGAATAAGATTACTGTTTTCTTGTTTTAATTTTTTTTTTTTTTTCCAGTTAAAATCAATTGCTTCTATCAGACCTATTAGTCACTGTTTTTTCCCTAAGTTTGTCTGTCTGGATTATTTTTACAAGTCACTGGAAAAGGAGTTATTACTGATCATGTCTCTGTTCACTTACTGACTCTTGGTTTATGGTTCAGGGTGTCCCATATTTAAAATCACAAGAAGGATGTTCTGGGCTAGATTTGTTGCATCAGTTTAAATTCCCTACATTTACTTTAGAGAAAATGTTTTATACTTCAAAATTATTGTCATCACATTATTTGTGATTAGTTTGCTCTCTTTTGACAAAATCCAGAATCTATTAAAAATGTTGTTGCTTAGCTTGGCTGGTTTTTTTTTTTTTTTTTTTTAAGCTCTTATAAGGCAGAATTCTAGTCATGGCCTGGTTAGACTAATTGCTTGTCATATGTCATATTAACTCTAAGATCTTCTTTTTCATATATAAAACCCTTAAAGCATGTTGGTCCATATTTTCTCTCTTCTTAATTGTGTATGTAAGCAATAATCACTTAATGAAATTATCCACTCTTAGAAGGGACTGGAATAAGACTGTCTGCAGCAAGTCATCAAGCATATACTTTGTCTGAAAAGAGAAGCTGGTACCATCAGAAGAAAGATCTTATGTTTTACTCAAGTATCATGCATGGTCAAAAGCTGTAAGAAGTGAAGTTTTAACATTATCTTTAAATAAGAATGGCTCAAGTTCAGCCTTGGCAGCTGCAATGGACATCACCTTTCTTTGCTTCCTTCATCCTTTGTGTGTGTGGTAAATAGCTGGGACTGCTTTGGGGAATCCATGTGCAGCCACAGATGGAAAGTGCATATGAAGTAGAGCTGGCATATGATAAGAAAGGCACAGTATATGCTTGTGATCTTACTGAGAATGAAGGTAAATATCCCATTCAGCTAAAAAAAAAATCAAATATTGCATATTACAGCTATTACATTTTACAACTATTACATGTTACAGCTATTAGCGTGCAATAGCATATTTACTTTGTAAAGCTTCATTATATCAAAATGTTCATATTGCTATCTGTTAGATAATTTACCAAAATATTTTGGAGATCTTTTCATTCTAGGAAGATATCCAGAGCACGTAGACCATTGGGCTTTTGTCTGCCCTTACTGGACAACAATTGGACAACTCAAGGGGAAGGGGAGGGTTTATATACACATTATGTATAAATATATTAGGTATATGTATATGTATGAGAAAGTCTGCTCCTCATGTCATAAAGGATTAGTTGCAGTGCCCTCACAAACAACATTTTGTAAGCTGTGATTTGTGCAAGCTGTTGACCTAGGGTCAACCAGTAAGACCCAGGGTGTCTTGCAAGACTATGACCTCGTAGAGTTTTTCTCAATTCTAAGGTGAATAGCTGGACTTGTTTGTGTAACATGATACACAGCTGGGATTATTCAGATACTTAGTAATCACAGAAGCATCATTAATGCTATGTCCATTGTCTTTTTTTTTTAAGGAAAGCATTATATTTTTAGATATAGGGAACTTGAGTGGGAATTGAGAGATGTGAATTGACGTGGTTGTCACCAACTTCCTCTCTGAACTTAGGAAACAGTTCATTTTAAAAAACATAATGCAGTGCTGTCTTACACATTTCTATAGCAATTTGCAAGTGTGAAATACTGTTAAACCCTTTGTGTAACTTCAGCTGAGATTTCAGTACAAGAGCTGAGGAAGCCTTACAGCCTTCCAAGGTGGGACATGAATGTTCTGTTTGGCCAGCAATTACATGTAAACACAACAAATTGATTGGGGCAGCCCCCTCTCCCACAGCCCTGCCTGTGGAGTCCGAAGTCAGTGCTGCAGTCAGATTGCACAATTTGTGAGGTTTGAGCAACAGAAGGCAGAATGACATCCTGTAGGGAAAGAATGACACACAGGCATGGTATATTTTCATAGTTCAGTGCCTATAGATACCAAAGTATATAACCACATGTAAAAAGTTCATAAAATAGTATAGTTGGCCTGATTTTCAGATATATAAACCAAATGGTGATCAAGGCACATGTATGCAGAAGCACACTATGCATAATTCCCTATTTAGTTTGGGCAGAGTCACTGTATGTTTGATTTAATTGCTTGCTTATTCAGTTACATTGATTGGTTATTTGTAGCAAGAGATGCTCAAACTAGGTGCCCAGATGTTCCCATCACATTTTTTAGCCTTTCTCTAATTTTGGGATCTTCTGACTAGCTAATCCCAGATAAAACTACTGATTATCCTGTATCTCTTGCCCAAATACATGTGGTTAGACTAAAAGCCAGTAATGCTGGTTCACTTTGCTGCTGTCAACAAATTGATCAGCCAGTCATCCTGTCTCTCAGAGCAAACCTTCTGGGCCTTCCTAATATTAAAATTGATCTAAAATGCAATGTAGATCATACATTACTTGATGAGACTGTGTGTGAATATGGCACAGTGATATTTACAACGTGGTGCATTAGCATAAAAGGGTGGGTGAAAGACTAGTGTAGGGCAGCTCGTTAACCATTACTCTAATCAGCAAGTAAGGGAAACAACAATGTCTTTAGCTCAGTTGCACTGCCACTTTCAGAGGGAAAAGAATAACCAGACATAAAACTCACCACAAATGGCAGTGGGCAGTCCATTTTAATGAAAGAAAACATGACATAAAAAGTGTCCCATTTCAGCCCAGAATGCTAATATTGGTAAGACAGGAATATGTTTCTCTGTACTTTCCATCAGTGTTGTTTGATCCTTTTGCTGCAATGTACTTCTGCTGTCATTTTTGCCTTAAAAAAATCAACCTGGAACTTCACAGCTCCTGTCCTTCTTGTGAGAGACTGTGCACTGGGAAGATCATATTCAAACTTTGTTCTAAAGCACTTTAGAAAAATACAAACTAAAACGTGAGTTATTTGTTTACCATTTTCTTTTCTTTGCTTCCACTTTACTACAAATTTTAAGAATGTGTTTCTACTGTTTTAATGTGATTAACAGTACTGCTAGATAAAATCAGATCTATCTTAAAAAAAAAAAAAGTACCCTTCTTCCTTTTCATTGTGATCCAATTATTTTCCATCCATAGAGAACAAGGAGAGTCAAAGAGGCCACCTTATTTAAAAGAGCTGGACCAGTATTAGTTCCTTTTTAATTAATTAATTAATTAATTAATTAGCCTTTTGCTGCTTTAAGAGTCATGCCAGTTTTGTTCCTGAATCTGAAAAGCCTGATCAGTAGGTGCTGAGGACAACTCAGTCCTGTTGCTGTTTGTAGACTGAAGCTTTTACAAACTCTGGCTCCTGGTAACCTGTTTACTGAAGGTGGTGTTGACAAGTGTTCCAGTTACAGCCTGTTTATGGAGGAAATTGATGTCAAATACCCATCCTTATTTTCTCTTACTGACCCAAATCTCTATGGAGAGAGCAGGTGGAAAGTTGTGTGAGAAGATACTTGCTTAATTCTCTTTTTTTGGCATTAAAATATTTTAAGTTTGTAAACAGGTCATATTGCTAGTCTTGCCACATGCTTGGAATTTAAGCAGCTTGATAAAAACCTCAGAACATAGCATTTGGTACAGCAATTTTTATTCATGCATCTGTCTAAGAATCCTTTTAAGTTCCAGGGGTTTAGTTACTTAACAAAACTCTTGAAAGTTTGAGGATGTTGTTCCCAGGTATCGCTGGAGGAAGACTGATCTCAGTTCAGACTAGTAATTTTTTTCTGTTCCCTCTACTTGTCTTCTTTTCTGAATACCAAATCCAGGATGATTTTCTCTTCCTTTCCTCTGATAGAAATTGTTACCCATCTGTCTTTTTTATCTCATTGATATTGACAATCTAGGGAGATATTTCATTGATGTTGCTGACTCCCTCAGTTACTCAAGGAGAGATTTCCTTTTCTGAAAAAAACCCCAAAACCAACAACAGAACAACCTTCTGATCTATACTTTTCCCAGTTGCTCTAATTTGCTGGAAAATGTGTTGGCCTTATTTTTGTGTGCAACTATATTTGCTAAATATTTTCTTACTGTTTTTGTTTAATTGTCAAAGTTCCTTTTTTTTTTTTTTTTGGTAGACAGCTCTCTTTTGCATTCAAATCCTTGGATTTTCACACACTTAGTACAGAAATGAGAGAATGCAGTATTAGCCCTCATTTCAGAGGTTCTGCTCCATGGGCATCTACCATCTCAGAGAAGCTGTCATCTTCTTCCTACCATAGCAGGTTACCCTGTTGGAGCTTCTACAGTAGCAGGGGTTGGGAACAAGGGATAGAGAGACATGAATGCAGAGACACAGTTAGTCTAAGTTTCTGCTGTTCAAGAGATCAACCTCCCAAAAGTCTTTAGGATAATTTTTTTGCTTGAAGCAGTAGAGAAAATACCACATCATGTTGTCACTAAGTACATCGATGAAATGTACCTGATAAATTAAAATAAATTATTTAAATACTGGTTTTAAATTTAATTTTTTGTTTGTTTTAATTATACTGTTAAAGTTTTACATTAAATTAATGTCTTAGTGTATTCTCTGGCTATGTTTAAAGTCAGTTATCTGAATTTTGCATTACATCATGAATGAAGGTAGCAGCAAAATAAATGTAAATGCTTTGTGCTTCTGGATGATACTGAAGTTACAAAACAAACCCATTATCAGCATTTATCAGACTTGCCTGTTCATTATATTGACTTGTCCTTCACTTCTGATTTGTGGTTGTGGAATGCAGTGCTGGATGTCTAGAGCTGTGTGCATTTTCAGTTACAGTTCTTCTGGCTTGCCTTTCACTTACTATAGTAATTTTCAATAACTTTTTAATCTTCCAGCACACATGCTACAGAAAAAAAAGGGGGGAAAAAAAAGCTGGCCTCGTTATTACCATTTCCTGGCAGTGGCAGAAGCACAATATACTAAATATTGTTCATGCTGCTTATTATGTTGAGACCTTTGCTATGAATGGCTTGCATAGTACATTGAAGGAACAGAGAATCTAGATAAACTGTTCCTTGTTGAACCCACACCCCTATCCTTCTTCTGAGATAATTTTTATTACAATAATCGTGTTGCAGAGGGGACTGCTCTGTAAAGATGGTGCCCTAAAACTCAGGGGCCTCCAGAGAGGAACGGGGAGGCAGCAAGGAAAGGAACCCTTTCCTTGGGTTAATAAGTGTTGGTACAGGGCTTCAATTATCACACCCAACAGTGCTGAAATTGGTTGGGATAGAAGGAAACATAAGAGTGTAATTACTTTACTAAATGGTGGGAAATTAAGCCATATCATTTTTAATAAAGCTTTTGAACATTTTCTGCTTCTTTCTTATTTCTGCTTTCATTTAGGTTGGTAGTCTTCTTTTCATGATGCATCTTATCCCTGTTTGTTCACAATTTTATAGTTTCTCATTATAGATGCCCACATTTGAGATGTTTTGGTTCTGTCTTCAAACAATTACTGAATGAAATAAATAATAGGAGTTAGGAATAAAGAAATAAAAGTAGGAATTAGAAATAAAAATATCATTATATAATTTTGATTATATTAAATTCAATATATTTACTTAATTTATCACTAACCCTCCTCAAAATATTTCCTGTGATGTATTGTTATAGGTAATTGAGTAATGTACTTCATCTTGTACTGGTTTGAGTTTGCAAAATTGGTAACCAAGAAAATCAGGGTTGTTTTTTTTTTCTAGGATGACAAAATGAGGTAGTTGGTTTAGACACTAGATTTCAAGTCTTTTGTGGTACTTAAGAATACTTTTCAGGGTAGAATTAAGTTCTCATAAATAAAACTCACAGGCATCTCTAGAATTTACTAGGATTTTTAAGAAAAATAGGTCTGCTTCTGGAAAAAAATGATCTTTTTTACAGAAAGTGTAAATTCTTTTACATTAACACAGTTTAACTATGGAACATTCAGAGTATCCAGAGTTCAAATGGCAACCGTGTAGTTCTCCCCCTCTACAGAGAGATAAACAGTTTTATGGCTGTTTGAGAGGGTAAAAATGACATCTAATTACAGCAAGTTTATTCTGCATTCACACTATAGAATTGTTCTAGTAATTACACTTTTCCAATTGCTTTAATGCCAATAAGGATTCAGAAATGTACATCAGTATTGATCCTGAAAGCATGGTTTAGCAAAAATTTCCCTGCTGTTCTTTGCAGGCCAAGATACTACATGAGGAGCTTTGCTCTAATAAAGAAAAACTATAGAATGTCAGAACCTCTTTTCATTATTTCTTTAGAATATTTTTCTTTAAGATTTCAGTGACATTAACCTGACCTTGATTCCATTCTAGTTAAGAAACAGCTGAAAAGCATGCTCTAGAGGAGAAAGAAAAATACCTAAAATGTATGTAAAAATTTAGTTAAAATATTCTTAAACTCTTATTTTAAAAATTGGTTCTATTTTACTCTGAATAGCAATATTGACAAACTTACATAGGTAGCAGGAGGTCTTTAAGAAAGACAAATTGCTGCTGTATTACAAAATAAGTTTCATAAGAAGCTTGGAAACAAGAGCCCAAAGCAAATGGGAAAGCTGATTTCCACTGAGAACCATTCTTGCTTTTAAAAGCCTCTCCAAGGACTCAGTGTTGACCCAAACCTTTCAGCCTGTAGTTCTGCCCTCCTGCAACCCCTGAGAACACCAGTCCTTGGCCACTGTTACAATCCCAGACTCTGCAATTCTGCTAAGAAAGCAGGCAAGCAACCAGAAGAAATGTGGATATAGCAACAAGCTACTGCAAGGTCTCCAGCACTTCTCAGTCTAATTTTGCTCTCCCAGCTAAGAATAGCTTTTCTCTTGAGTCTCTGGAGAGGAGGGCTGATTAAAATTTTGAGTGAACCTTGAAAGAATAGCAGGTCTCATTATTCACATGTGGTTTTCTGAAACCACAGGACATCTGTATTGTGCTTGTCCAGGTGGGTTTGTTCCTTTCTTATAGTCCTGTAAGGATTCAGGTCACATACTTACTGGTGTGTTGGGGTGGTTTTGTGTTAATGTTTTGGGTTGGGGGTTTTGTGGTACTTGAAAATCATCATGTTGTGCACTTTCCCCACTGCCAGCAAGGTTCTACTGATCCTGCTTGGACATCAGAAGGAATTTTGGACATCAGAAGGAATTTCTTCACAGAAAGTGTTGTTAAAATTGGAATGGACTGCCCAGAGAGGTGATGGAGTCATGATCCCTGGAGGTGTTTAAGGAAAGCCTGGCTGTGGCACTCAGTGCCATGGTCTGGTTGACAAGGTGGTGTTTGGTGATAGGTTGGACTCAGTGATCCCAGAGGTCTTTTCCAACCTAATTGATTCTGTGATTCTGTTCTCCTGGGTTAAATTTTTGAATTCAGACCTTGTGAGTAATTTTTCTTTCCTCCTCTGTTCATCTTTGCCATTACCATTTTTATTTGAGAAGTGAATTGTTGTCATCTCATTCTGGAATTCCTACAAATTTTCTAAGGACGTCCAGTGAGTACCCTAAAGCATCAACCAAAACACATTGGAGGAACAATCCCATATGACAATTTCCATTTCTAGATACATCCATAATTACTGCATAGTGCTAAATAAATTCTAGATACCTTATGATTCACTATTTCCAGTAATAGCACAAAGTTGCTTGAAATAAAGATAATTCTTTACCACCAGTCACATAGCAGGTGTCTGTCACAAGTATTGTATTGCTGGATGTTTACTAAATATTCTGGAAGACCGAAGGTACTGTTTCTTTCTCGAGGCTGTTTTTAAAAGAAAAATAGGTCTGTTTCTGGAAAAAGACCCTCTTTTTTACAGAAAGTGTAATTTTTTTAAAATTAATAATTTTTGATAGAAAACCTTGTTCAAGGGTTTGGATAATAATAATAATGCTGGCACTAATCTTTGATTCTCCTTCAGAGCACTGTAAATCCAGCTTCTCAGTACATTGTAAAATGTGCAGTTTTTCTTCCTTATGAGACTCTTGGCAAACTTTATGGTTAATATGAAGGCATGCAGCAAATTAGATTTTTTCAAAACAGCTGAGAAACATTTTTTTAAAAAGATAAAAAAGGAATAATTTACTTTAGAGGGTAGTTTTTATACTTTGTTAGTTTCAAAATAACATTGTTTTCAGAGCACAATTAGTATCTGGTGGCCAGCTACTATATATATTTACATAGTGTTTCTTTCCTCCCTGTTCTTTTGGGTTGCAAACCAAGAATACAGAAGCCACCTTGCTCATTTGAATTAAAATATATTGCCATACCTTGTAATTTTTACTAATGTAATTTTTACTAATTTTTTGACTCCTTGGTGTATGGTGAAATGTAATCAGTGATCTTCTTGGTCCATTCAATTAATATTTCTCATAACAGGGTTGTGTGTCATAGCATTTGGCAGTGCTTAGTTTAGCTAATGTCCAGATAATATGCTCTGAATGCATTGTATTCTGGCTAAGTAAGTTAGGCATTTCAGTAGAAACCAGTGTGACTAATGTGCAATATCAAATTCTCTAGGACTTGCAGTTCTATATATGCTTGAAGAATGCATGCATAAAGCATAAGCCATTTCATAACCTTGACCTGGGTTGCATCACAGCATTTTGTGCTGGTGTTTGCCCTGGAAGTGGTGCAGGCAGCCTTGGCACCCACGGTGTTGGAGACTGATGTTCTCCACCAGCGTGTCCAGTTCTTCATCACATTACCTGAAAGGCTGCTGGGGAGGTTGGCTTCAGCAAGGCCTTTTCACTCATGTGGGCTCTCCAGCATATGGATGAAATATTTCTTAGCCCATTTAAAGGATATCTTCATGTCTAGTTTGATAGGGTCTTGCACAGGAGGCCAACATCTAAATATCTCTACAGGAATGCTCAGAAACACCTCTGCATAGCAAAGGGCAATGACTGCCTGTGGTGACTGCTCTAGGCAGAACTGAAAAATTACTTCTTGTTACCTGAATTCTGCAGGACAGGAACTTTTTTCTTCAAATAGATAAGTAATATAAAATGTGATTTCTTATAAATGAAAAACTGAATGCAGATTTTTTAAGATCATTAAAAATAACTGTTTTCACAGGAGAGGCAGTAGTGGATTAAATGTGAAACTGAAATAGAAAATCTAGACTCCTTTTTCATTTATGTTGTGAACTGATCTTGTCATATTAGGCCCAAGACCTTCTCATGAGGGGTTGAGTAAACTAAAACCCAAAGACCACTGGAGTTAAGATAAGATCATGGCATTTGTTAAACTGACCTGACACTTTCCTTTGTTTCTGACTCACCAGTACTATGTTTATGCCAACCATTTTGGGCTTTCTTTATGACACTGTTTTGACTATTCAAATAGTAGCATAGCCTATTAAGACTATTAAAAACCTCACTGACAGTATGCAGAGATTGAGATTGGTAAAATGATGCTTTCACAGTAAAATAATTCTAACGTAATTAATCCTTCCTTACTGCAGTCTTGCTTTCTTTATGGAGTGGGACTTGGGAGTTAGCAAAGCTGATCCTTGCTCCATCACTGTCAGTACATGGTATCTGCTATGTACAGAGAGGGCTCTAATTTCTGGATCTGCCCATTTAGCACCATTCTAACAAATGTAAGGTTTGTGGAGGAAAAAAGATCCAAGATGCTTTGTTCTTGCTCTGACTTTTTTTCCCCCCTTTGAAGTTAGTTTTGCCACGTAATGGTCTAATTTGCATTGTAAATTGTGTTCACCCAGCTTGGGGTACAAGATATAAACAGGTGTTCATAAAAGTATAATTTGCCAATCAAAATAAACATTAGATTCTAGGGATTTCTGATTATAATCTGAATGATGGGAATAGGACAGTGATGAGGGATCATTTTCCCCTGAAATGTGGGAGGGGAGGGAGGCAGAAAGGTCTTTGAAGATATAGTTTAATTGACTCCTAGATGTAACACAGTTTTTCAGCTGGGGCTTTCTGGCTTCCCTTCAGAATATGGGAGTGATGAAAGACAAGCAAATACCTCAATAAATGATCCACAAGTTCTTTCTTTCAAGAGGGAGTGTAATAAATTCATGCAGAGTAGACATTAAGAGAAGTCTTTAAGTTTACAGCAGCAACAAATTTAAGGACTTACCTGAAGTGTTGTGGGGTGTTCTTTCAGATAAATATTAACATAAATAAATGTTCTGTCTGTTTGGCAGTGTTCTTAGCAAGAGAATATGTCTGTACTAGAAGATGTTTATGACTTTTGTTCTGATGCATACCTTGGGCCCTGGCAAGAACGAAGACTTCTCTCAAAGTGTTAGCAATGAGCAGCCACAGAACCTAATACCTCTTAAAGTGAGAGCTGATTTGAGATAACTATGCTGATTAGAAAAGAAAAGTACAAGAGGTTTAAGTGGTTTTCCTGAACTTACTGACTTCAAGTACTATTGCCTATGTGTTTTTTGCTCACAGCTTGGAAAGCTGGAATAGGAGAACTATGCAGGCTATCTTCCTGACTTCGCTGTTAGCTTTCCTATCTTCCCTGTCCTCTAAAAGTAACAAGAATCAGTGAGGAAAGCCAAAAGAAATCTTTTCTATCAGCTGTTGCCTCTGCTGTTGCATGTAGCTTTCTGAAGAGCTGTTAACTACATCTAAAAATGGAGAACTGAGAAAAGGAAAGCCAGGGAAAATAAAGACATATCTGTAAAATGTAGCTGTAGGAATTCTGTAGTAACAGCCATACCAGTATTACAGTAGCAGGGAGAATGTCTCTCCTCTTGTGTGTTGGATCATAACCAGTAAGGTTAGTAGCTGTATGTAGCAGTCACTCCTTTTAATAAACTTCTTAACCTTGAGAAATTTTACATTACTATCCTGTGACATGGTAGTAACAGATCTTGGGAAGTTTATCCTTAGGTTTCAAATCATTGTGAGTATGAACAAAAGCTTCCAAGTGAGGGCCCCTTTCAGTGCAGCACCACTCACTAACCCTTGTGTCCCTGGGGAGGAGCGTGTGTCCTCTGCCTCCCAAGACAGTGCTGGCTGTGACACAGACTGGAGAGGTTATTTGTGTCACTGTTGGCAGGTTAATAGAAGGTTTAGTGGTGGTTTATCAGTCCTACCAGATGGAATGTTGGGTTGTCTAAGGAATGACTAGTGCTCAGGTTGTGTTTAAAGCAAAGCCAGTCCTTTCTTTGGGAAGAAGATAGAGTATCTTTCCCTGGGCTAAATGCTCTGGGCAACAAAACAAAGCACCCACCACCCAAACTGTTTTTCTGTCAGACAGCAGTGCCCTCAGGTTCTCTGGAACAGCCATGATCTGTGGTAGTCAGCTTTAGCACAGGTCAGATCTTGAGCAGCACAACGCCCCTAAAAATCATGGATGCAGGCAACCTCCATATGACTGGACCATTTCACTCTTAGGATCAGGTAAACACCAAATTAGTGTTTCAAGATTTCAGTGCTCTTCCTTCCATAATAGCTGTATAAACTTTGGAGTTTTGTGGCTGCATGTTGAATATGGGAGGTTGAAAGGAAGAAGTCTGGACTTCTTCAATTTCTGTCTGTGTTCATGGCTCTCAGACATGACTTGTTAAGCACTTTCGAACATGTTACTGAATCTCTCTGTATGTGTGCTGATACAAAGTAGAAATCCTTATAACAAACATCTCACTCCTAGAGATCACAGCATCATTGAGTGGTTTGGGTTGGAAGGAACCTTAAAGATCATCTCCAACTCCCAGCTCCCTTGCCATTGCCAGGGACACCTTCCACTAGATCAGGTTGCTCAGGGCCTGTTATCAGGAACATCATTATGGGTGCCTAATGAAAGGTATCAGTTTGTATAGAATTTTATTTCTATAAACAGTAAAAAAAATTACATTTCATTTCTAGAGGCAGAGTAAATAGTATTTTCTTCGTTCTTAAAATGGCAGAAGTGTCAGGATAACACTTAGTAAGATCGTATTGGTAGGTCAAGATCAAAGCTTGCAAGTCTATTGTGTCCAACATTATTCTCTAAATTGTGTTGACAACTTCTGCATAGCAAGTTTTTATATTTCCTTGTTGGTTTTGGTTCTTGGGTTGTTGGTGGTTTTTCTTAAGTTTAACTGTGTTTTTTTTATAAAGAACATATTTGGTACTGCATATATTTCCCTATACAATAGAACTTACCAGCCAGTCATGCAATTCTGTTTCACAGTAGAAAGCAACATCGTTAATCCTTTGAAGTAACTGGCATAGGACAGTTCTTAATCACAAAAATCATGCTTTTCTTGGACAACTTCTGGAAAAGCACAGGGGGAACAAAAGATAGAGCTTCATCAGTTTATGAAAGGGATTGTATGAAGTAATTTCCCCTAAACAAGACTGAACATAATGACAAAAAGTCCCACGAGCCTTATGGGTTTCATAAATGCAGAGTAATGTTGGGTAGCCTGTCTGAGTTCAAGTGTTTGGAAAACATTCCCAGGCACATGGTGTGACTCTTGGGGTTCTGTGCAGGGCCAGAAGTTGGACTCAATTATCCTAATTTCCCTTCCAACTCAGCATATTCTGTGTTTCTGTGATCTCAGTCATCATTACAAAGAGTCTTACTTTTGTTTTAGCCTTAATTCTGGTAAACCTGAACCAAATAGTTATACCAACATGTATTAAGAACTGCTATTTCAGATCTGCCTAAACTGAACTCTGAAGCTGCTTTTATTTATTTGGCTGGGTTTTTTTGTTTCCCTTTATTAGGAGGTGCTGGTGGTTCTAAGTAAAAAGCCATAGCTGCCTGATTTGTGGTGTGTAAATTTCTGCTCTCCTGTTCTCTTTAGGTAAATGCAGGGCACCGGTCACAGTTGACTGTACCAAGCACAGAGATGGGAAATGAAAGGAGCCAGGCTTTGGAGAGCAGCCCTTTCATGTCAGAGCTGCTGAGCGATGTCCCCTTTGCCCTCGCACCACATGTGTTAGCAGTGCAGGGCACCCGCCGCGACGCCCCGGACCGACCGCTCACCTACGACATCAATGATAATTTATCAAGATTCTGGTATGACTTCACACTTGAAAATTCAGTGCTTTGTGACCCCTAATGTTCTCTGTATCCTTTCTGCCTCTGTCAAGGAACAAGTCTTAAATGGAAGATAAAGACTTACTTTAATTTACTTAATATTTTGGGGGCTTGCCGCTGGTATATCAAAGGGATTATTATTCAAAACTGTGATATATTTCTTAGCTTTAAGTGAACTATAACTTAGTACATTAAATATTCCATTTATTTCCAAAGAAATCAAGCCTCAGTAGGAGACTGGCTGCTGGTATTTACTTCCAGTAGGTAGGCTGCAGACACAAACATTTCATGACTTTAAGAGGAAGTCTATGTCTCAACTGTTTTGTTGTTTCAATTAGTTACAAAACACATAGATCCTGTTACACATATTAAGATCACCTCTTGATTTTGTACAGATAGAAACCAATATTAATGCTAAAGCAATGCTGCTCTGCAGTACTGGACAGAGAGCTTTTCAGTGAAAGCAAGTTTTAAAACTCAGAGTCATTTACAAGCCCTTAAGTAGTCATTAAGACTTAATAGAATTGGTTAAACTTACCAATTTCAAAGTTAAAATCAGTTGCTTCCTTCCCTTTCCCAGTAGATGGTATTTTGTCTGTCTCATTTTGTGCCTGCCTGGAGTTGTTGTCCCCGCCTGCCTGTTGGCTGCTGTTTGTTCTCATTACCACATGTGTTCCTGATTTATATACAGATCAGCTTTTCCATTTTAACCTCTTTGCCCCCTGAAGAAGGAAATCTCAGGACACGTACTTTTAATGGTCACACCCTTCTTTTTTTAATTTGTGTGCCAGAGGTACAGATGGCAATGTTTAACAACAGGAAAACATTACATTGTTTCTTATCCAACTAAATTAAACTGCTAAATACCTAAACACACATTCTCACAGACCACTGTGTCCCCACTCACAAGCTTTGAGCATGTTTTTACCAGCTAAGACCAGAGCTGCTGTTCCACCAGCAACAGCTCTCTGATGTCACATCACAATTTGTGATGAATGTGTGACCTGTGGCACACACTTGTTTTCTCTTTTGGGGTACAATATATATATTGTGCTAAATGTTGGTGGATATTTTCCTGTATTTTTTATGCTCTTACACTCTTGTGGTAGCTTAAAGTACATATATTTTCAGACTTGGATCCTCTTACAGTATTTGAGATAAATACCGTAAAATGATGAAGAAATTACATTGTGACTATGTCTTAGGTTGTTAAATAGTCATGGTTTAGATTTTTTTAAATGTGCATATTTAATATTTTTGACAGCTATGTTCTTAAATGTTTTGAAGGTATTGTTTCAAGGGGAGTATCTGTGCTGCACTCAAATAAAAAAGCCAAGTAACAATGAGTTATTTTTTACATGTGAGAGTTATTATGTGGTTTCACTTATATTGTTTACTACAGCTCTGACCATTCAGCTTTCATGGGAAGTTGAACTTGGAAATTCAGTTTGAAAATCTTTTCAGTGTCATTTAAAAATTAGTGTCCTTCTAATAAAATATATCACACTCTCATCTGATGGATTCTGTGTGCTGTGTTGGTGACTTGCAGTGGTTTAGGTGGCATCCATGACACTGCTTGGGGAATAGTGTGGCTGGGAGCTGGGAAGTACTCAGGTACTCAGGCCTCGTGGAAGGAAGAATTAATTTTGTGAAGTTGTTCAGAACTGTTTTGTTTTCCAAGTTTTTTAGTTAATGCATACCCAAAGCACTAAAATAATTTTAATGATTATTTTATATCCAGCAGTTAAAAAATTGATCATTCTACAAGTAGCATGATTCCATTCAAGCTGTCCATTTAGAAACTGAAATGTTTCTGCAGCTGAGCTGGTCTAGAAGCAGAGCTGTAAAGCACTGTTGAAGACAAAACAAACTGACAATACTGGTTCTTTATTTGCTAGCTGACTTGATATGTAGTTTTTTGCCATATTTTTTTGCCTAAAGATAGACAATTTATCTAAAATAATTACATCTTGTCAGATTTGAGCTCTGTTGCACTCACAGGTGTTCTTTCAAAAGGAAGGGAGTAGCAAAGTAGAGTAGGGAGGAGATTGTATTCACCATGATGAGAAATGTGGACAGTAGATTTAAACATCTGGTCTTCATCCTTAATTGTCTCCTGTTAGGGGTAAAATTTACACCCAGAAAAGTACCACTAATGAGCAAGGGTACTGGGAATGTGTCTCCTGACTGCCCTCCCTTTGAGCTGGGGCTCAAACCTCTCCCTTGCTTGAGAACATCCCTAAAACTGGATTGATGCCTTATGGCATGTGTTCAAAGGTGAAGAACAACTGCATCCAAAGCAGCCTGACAGAAGGCTGACTGGGAGGTGGTCCCTGCACACAGCTCCCTGGTGACAAAGTCAGAAATGGAAGCAGACAATGTTGTGTCCAGCAGGTCAGTCAAGGTAGTGGTTACAGATCCAGTTTCTGCTGTTTCTGTAAAGTGGATCCAAACCCTGATATGACAGTCAGCAAATACATGCTTGGGTGGTCACGGGGGAGAGGGTTTCACCCTAGAGCACCTAAAGTAGAAATGCCAAGAGCATATTCACCATGGCAGTTAATAGTATCTCAAAATAACACACAGTTTATTGCATTTTTAGCTGGAGAACCTTTTATGTTCACAAAAGCACTAAAGCAGCCTCCTGGGCAAGATGAGCGGGTTGTTCTGAACAGTAGCATAAAACTGGAGCTTGAGAAACTGCCCTCCTGCCCACAACCACCCTTTTGTTGTGACATGATAATTCATCTTGCTTTGGGTTTTCTCTGCTCAGCCTAGTGACTCGGGAGAGGAACCAGAAGTGCAGCTCCTGGGGGTAACTCCTTCCCTTCCTGAGTAACTGCTACTCTTCTTCTGATGACAGGGCCATTCCAGATTAACCAGATTTCTTTTTGAAGCCAGAGACTGTACAACAACAAAGCAGCAGAATATCCTCCTTAAATTATGAAGGTAGACTCCTGTTTGGTGCTGTAGGAAGACAAAGGTTTAGTAAGCCAAGCTGAGTTCATTCAGCCTACCCTGCTGTGCTGCAACTTTTCATCAACATTAAGCCTGACTTTCTGTAATGAGCTCACAAAATTAGAAAGCATGTGTGTTAGGCCAGACTTCTTCCCATCAATATGTCAAATTCCTTAAACTAAGAAAAAAATTTTAACTTCTTGTATCCTCCATTGAAACTGTGTTCTTTCTTTACCAGAAGATATTTTTGTACTTTGAGTCTCCTAGAGAACTACTACCTCTTCTTTTCAATGTCCTTCTGAGAGATGAGTTCCCACAGACCCTTTCTTAGCTCTCCTGCCTGAATCACAGCCATGGAAACTGAATGAAGTGCAGATGGTAAGAATATGATGGCACTATCATACTGGTGATCTCAATCAGGACATAAATCAGTATCGTGTCCCATTGTCCTTTTTGTGTACATGTAGTAGACAGCACAATAGTGCCTAATGCCTCTGTACATTAACATAAGTAATGGGAGATTATCAGTGGATCACATATTCCTTTGAACATTTTGGAACAGATACTTCTTTTTAGTCTGCAGCCTTCCATGCAGTATTCTTTCTAAATTGTGTTTTCCTCCAAAAACCAGTCATTGAATATTCAATTAAAGTTTACTTTCTGATGCAGTATCAGAGTAGCTCAAAGAGCTTTGTTGTATCACAGCTCAGTGTTTTCTCCCTTCTACAGAAGCAAAAGTCTGGCTGTATGGTTCATAAAATAAACCAGAAGTTGTAAAGCTTTCAGCAGGTTATGATGAGATGTTGGAGAAGCCTTTTTTCAATTCTGTAGCAAAAGAGAGTATCTAGTGATGGAAGTGGAAGTTATGGTGACCCCAGAAGGATGCAGCAGCTGTAGACCAGAGACAAGAGAGGGCTTAGTTCTGCTAGCCAATTCAATTCACTTTTCCTTGCTGCAAAGATAAAATAAACTCTTGAGATCAAAGATCTAATTTACAAGGCTGTCCTCTCAAGTCAGTTGACACATGTACTTCAATAACAGAACATGAAAGAAACTGCTCACAAGCAAACAAAAAAAAAAAAAGATGAGCCTTGATTATAAACATCCTTCATCCAACTCTTTGTGGCTATCAGCATTATGGTTAGAGTAGCCTCTCACATCCAAATGTTCATGTAAGTGTTCTGGGAGGTCAGCTTTGAGCATCCATCTAAATCTCACTGGAAAAGAAGCAGATGGGCTCAGAAAACAAAGCCCCAGGTGGAACAGCCCATCACAGAGACTGGAATTACCTATTTAAAGCAACTGATACTAGTAGAACTTTAGTCTGACCTTATCTCAGCCTTTTTATGAAGAGTTCTGCTATTTGTTTTCCTTCAGAAAATTAAGCAATGTGTGACATACTGTGAGCTGTAGTGTAATTTCCTTTTTCAGCTGGTTTTAAAAGCTATTGGTGCATCTGCTTGGCTTATTCTGCTCTTAAAGACACTTTTAGATTCCTGGATTTTGTTCCTTTAGATTCCTCTGAGTTTGTCTATGGGATGTTTAGATAGAGCTTATGTAGAAGACTTAGTATTTGTATTATCAATTTATTCAAAGGCTCTTTTTGTTGTTATTATTTGATTTTTATGTCTTCTGCAGTTTGCCTAATTATCCTACAGTTGTCTCTCAAATAAAAAACATCTACACTTCTCCCTCTATTTGTCAGGGTGGAGCAGAACATATGCATTAAATTTATCCCAGAAAGTACTGCCAAATTTTATTTCAAGTAATAGTACAGTACTTGCAGGTATTACATATTAATCATAGTATAATTATGGCTAAAAGTGGACACATGGGGTTAATGTTCACTATCTTTTAATGTAGTTCAATGTTGTAATTTTACTTCTGTTTTGGGGGCACAGTAGGAAAGTGTTGTATTGGCAATTGATACTGGTTTAATAGAGGAATTTAAAACTTCCTTTTTACCAGATGCAGTTTGCAGTATATGCACCTATCCAATGATCAAGTTAAAATAACTGCTTCAAAATTAGAAGTTGCCATCCTGTTAATAAATGGCATCAATTAAGAGGCCGTTGATTGAGAAATGGAAATGTAGTGTTTTGCTGTAGATCTCTCAATGCTTTACAGTACAAGTCACTATTTAAGATTTATATCTTAAATCTTAATATCTATCATACATTGAAGACAAATTATTTAATCCTAGGACAGCTGTAAAAAATAGAGTGAGTGAGTAAAGATGGCTGACATATTTTGTTTTATGTAAAGGCTAGCTAGCTAAATTATTTCATGTCGCAGTTATTCACATCAGGAATTTTGTGTAACACTGTTGCTATAGCTATTGATTTGTACAAATCCAAGAGAAACTGCAGGAATAAAGCCATTTTCCAGGTTTTGTCCAAAACTGTTCACCTTCATAATTAAGACTTCTGAGTCTTCTCAGAGAAAACTCAGAGACTTCACCACCACCTCCGATGTCTCTTCTTCCGAAGAAAGCTGTACCCTATTTTAGAAACATTAGTATCTGGGAGATACTCTGCTCCATCCAGCTGGGACTGACAGATGATTTCCAGCATGGGGCATATCCTGGTAGACAGACATCTCCAGGGTGGTAGTCCTTAAAGAAAAGGATGTTGTACATAGATACCCTGAGGGCAAAAGCAGTGCAGACCTGATCAGCTTCCACTCCTGTCTCCTACATGACATGATCACAGACACAGCTCCTCTAAGCATGACAGGTGCTGCTGAAGTCAAACTCTGTCTTCTTGGGAAACAATTTGCCTTTTTTAAACCAAGCAAATCCATCTTCTGGTGATCTGCCAGTCTTAGCAGTTTGCCTGTGCCATTTCACCCTGCCTAAACCAGAAGGGGAGATTTCAGATGTGATGCTAAAGGCTGTCTGCTAGAACAGGAAGTCATTCCAAGACTGGTCTGTTCACCACAGATATCAAAAAGAAGTCAGATAAGATTTGCTCTGCAAGGATCTCTGTAGCAGTGGAAGTCTCTGGCTGTTTATAAGACTACATGCACAGTGTCTTAAAACATTACTTTTTGGTATTAGATTGGGTTTTATAGTCTTCATGGCACAGCAAGAAAAGTGTTCCCAGTGTGTCCTTGGCAACAGCAATTTAGCTGTATGAAGATTATTTTCTCCTATATAGTTAGGAAGAATAAAAATCACCTACTACACCCTTCTTAAACAGATGGGGTAATTCAACTGAAGGATAAAATCTTACTTGGAAATTTGCAAATAGGCTATTCTGTTTTTAGATAAATTAACTGAACAAGGCCTTTCTGGCACCTTCTGCCTCATCTTGCTTCAAAGAGTTCTTCTGGCTTCTGCACAAACTCATATTCTGCTGCCCCAAAGAAAAGATGAAGATAACGCTGAAGAAGCTCTCCTTTGAAACATCATCCATTTCAGATATATCACTGTAGCCTGGAGATCACTTTTGAAAATATCACTGTTGTCTGGAGATCATGACCCAGTAAGTTGTCTCTTTTAGGATTTACCCTGAAATTGGTATAAAAACAGGTAATGTGTGCAGAACAGTCTCAGCAAAATGGATCCATGTAGGCATTGCTTGAGCAATACAAGAGGAGAGAAGGCATCCCCACAGAGAGATTTAGCATAGAGCATTGGTGGCATTGGAAATTAGAATATCCTAAGCTTTGGATCAGGGAGAAAAAAAAAAAGGTGATGATTTGGCAGTCTGCTCTTATATTTAAAAGTATCAAGGGTCTACTTTGCAATAGCTGACAGAAATGCTTTTGACAACACAGTAACAAAGCAATGCTTGCCTTGCTCTGTTTACCTCTTCCCCTTGTATGTATCTATCTATTGATCATGAAACTCCTCTGTCCTAGAGAATGCCTCTTCCACAGTGTTTATTACATTATTAAGGTGATGAAATTTGAGGTAAACAGAGAAGGGGAATGATTCTTATCTCATAGGATTTCCTCCCTCGAGCCTTTTGTCCCAGATCCATCCAGCCTGGCCTGGTAGGTGCCTTTCCTAAGAGCCTGATGGTGTGCTGGCTCAGGCCAGGCCAGAAAGTCTGAGCAGGGAATTTCTCAGACACAAATCTTCTCTCTTCTCTGCTTCCTCCATGCTGATGTCCCTAATTACAATCCCAGTCATCCTAGTTTCCATCTGCTGGGAGGAGGGACGGGAAAGAGGAGCTCTTTGTCCACAATTAAGATGAGAATAACCCTCTGGCTTGTCCTCTCTTCCTTTGGCTGTCTATGCAGGGAGCCAGCTGCTGCCAGAGACAGCTCCAGCAGCATGCCTGGAACAGGACAAAGTTATCTATTTCAGCTCTTTTTGTCCTTCTTGTCTCCCTATGGAGTATTATCTGCAGAGATCAGAACTGTCACTAGCAGTGGAAAGCTGTATTATAAATGGGAATAAATTTACTTTTAAATAAGTATTTTGATTTGTTCACAGTGTTAAAGACCCGATGATGTGGTCTGGGGAAGATTCAGTGGGCTGTTTCTCTTTTCCAAATATAATAAAAGAGCTGGTCTGTTGCCAGCCATGGAGGAGGGAGGAGGAGGAAATTAGAATATGCAGCTTTTAAGGAAGAAGTCAGATAAAAATAAACTTAATTCTGTAGATACAGTTTTACTCATGAATTGAACTGCAGTTCAGAGAAGGGAGATGTAGAGGAAGTTAATTTATAATGACCACACACATCCTAAAATGGATTGAGGTGGATTTCAGAACATACTGCTTAGTTGTAGGCCAGCAATCAGAGTTTTTCAATCTGCTGCTTCCTCCAAATGTGTGAAAAAACAGCCTTGTGGTTCACATAACTGCTCAGTTGCCAGTTGCTGCCTACATCTTGCCCTCAGCAGAGTGATATCTTATGCACAGACAAAAAAAAGCAGTTCTAGAAGGGAAAAGAGATTTTTATATTAAGTGGTATTTCAGCAAAGTTATATCTTACATAATTATAACTAAGAACAGGGTTTGTCCTAAAGATCATAGCAAAATTAATGTAAAGGGTGCATATATATATACAGAGAACATGGATATAGGTTATGTATGTGTCTGTATATGTAGGTATGGATAAATATACAAGGTGATTGTTCACAAAGAGTGAATCCCACATTGAGTGAGACTGGTCCTAAGTCTCTCCAGAAAATTTTTTATGTGTACTTAATTCAGATGCTGGAGGCCTCATATGGCTCTACTGGCTGAAAACTTGTGTTGTTTTGCCAGACAAAGCTGCAGTTTCCAGACCTGAGCCTTTGCTCATTCCATGTGAAGCATGTGCCTTTAAGAACTGCTCTCTATCCTCATAATTCCTTATTATAGGAAATTGCAGTTGGCAGCAATCAGGTTAAGTATTTAAATATTTTATATTTAATTGAGGGGATTAAATTCACATTTCCAATTTAAAATATTTTCCTTTCTTAACTACAAAACCTGGTGGTATGTTTTAAAGCTTTTTTAAAATGTCAATGCTGACTTAATGTGAAAACACATTACTATCTTTTTCTTGTCATTTAAAGACAGACTCATGCTCTAGCAGGCACCAAAAGATGTATTATTTTGATTCTTCATTCTCCTTCTCTATCCCTTTCCCCATGGCTGACTTTAAGTGTCATATCTGGAGAAAATTCTCATAATGAAATTGCTGGCAGAATCTGGTCAAGAACAGTGATCTCTCTTGGTAGAGGATCAAGTCCAACTCTTTTTTTGTAGTTTACAGTTTCCTTTTATTTTTTTTTTTAGTCTAAATGACTTAGATATTTCCAAGTACAAGGCTTGGGGAAAAGGAATTGTGCTGACCTCTTCTTTGAAGTAAGATTAAAAAAAGGAGAGGGAGAAAGTCTATTAAAACATGGCTGCCTTCCATGCTTTTTAAAAATGTGCTGTTTGTGTGTACAATGCTTGCCAAGGAGTCTGTCTGCATCTTGTGTGTTCCAGTCAACAGTGCACGCCCTTCAACTGCATCTCATCTCCATTTTCGGGCAACTCCATCTCACCTTTTCTCTGCTCTCAGGAAATATCTGAGAATTTCATCAGTACAGTCATCTGTGCCTTTTTCACAGTGGTTTCAACTCTCAGGCTGCTGGGGCAGCTGAACCCCAGTGCTGTTGATAGCCCAGGTGGGGTGGCACTTGGAGCCAGTGGGATGGATTTTGGGGCAAGAGCTGGATTCATGTTGTCCTGAGGCTGACTGTCTTTTTAAAATTAATTAAAAATTAGACCATTAAAGCCATTTCATTCTAATCTAAAAGAGCACAAATATTGCAATGCTAAGCATAGGATGGGAGTTCTGCTGCTTTGTGGGGGAATATTCTCCATGTGGAGCATTTCCAGAAGCTCAGCAGAGTGGCTGTCACCTGGGGTTCCTAAAAGGCAGCCAGTGCAGGAGCTGTGCTTTGCAGGCCAGCACATTCTGCTAATTGCCAGCTCCACTGCCACAGATTGGAGCCTGCAGCCCCTGGCTGGGCTCACCTGCTGATCCTGCAGGCAGAGTGATCATTGATCTCAGTGGAAGCAAGGAGATCAATTGGGAACCAGGAAGTTTTTTTGATTACTAAGGCAAAATTTTACTCCCATGACTGTGTCCCATTTCCAAGCTCCTGCTGGATGTGAACTCTGCTTCTTGTGGACACAGATTCCTAATTCATGATTACTAGTAATTATGCATCTAATTCAGGGGTCAGAAAGACTTACTTCTTTCCTGAGACACACACCCAAATCGTGTCCTGGGTGCACATCAAGACGAGGCCATGGCATCTGCTGTTTTGTCTCCTACTTTGCCTTCATTTGGAAGGCTTGTGTGCAGCTAGAGGAAGAGCTGTTCTGCATTTAGTCAAATCCCCACGTGAACCATTAGAGGTCCAGGCCTTAGGACACAGCTTCCTGCATCCCAAAGTTCACACTCAGTGGCAGTCTGATGGCTTTCAATGAGGGGCTCTTCATCCTCGGGATTAAATCCTCACCTTCCTCCTCTGTTTAAACAGAAGGACATGTATTCAACCTTTATATAACTGGTTATAAAAAAATGAAGTTTTTAAGAAAAACAACCTGAATAAGATCATTTGAGTACAGTCTGTTTATAGCCAAATACCATCAGAAAACAAATGTTTCCAGGTGTTGCTGGGAGTGAAGGGTGAAGTAAGCCTGATGGCATGGGCAAACAAGTTCTGCACGCTCGGGTTCACCACAGCAACCCTGCGGCTCCCTCCGTGCCTCAGGCAGCCCAGAGCAATCTCCACAGGAGGTGGAAGTGCTGCTCCTGGGCCAGAGGTGCTTGGCAGTCATTCCCATCCCACCAGGAGCAATGCCTTTGGGCACCTGGACAGCAGCAGAGCAAGCTTCAGATCAACCTGCTGCTCACTGGGGGAACTTGAAAGCTGTCTCTGGGTGGACATGGTGCAATGGCAGCTCCTTAACCTGCAGAGCAAGGATGCAGTGGGAGCAGCAAGTAATGGAATTGCTGGCTTTGAAACTCATGCAGGAGGGTTGCATCTTTGGAGGATGGGAGGTTTTCAGAAAATTCTGAGCCCTATCCATCCTCTTAAATAGAGGTCAGTTTAAGATGACATTCAGGGTGCCACAGTTTATAATTATTTAGAGCAGTAATGCTTCTCACTAGCCATTACATATTGCACATTACATATTATTACACATTATTACAATATTACACTATCTCATATTGCAGCAAGTAATGCTGCCCAAGGGGAATGGATTTATAGAGTAAAAAACCCAAGGCTGAAGGCTCAACACCCACTCTCACACGTATTTCTAGTTTATACTGCTGTTGCTCTTGCCCTACGGGCTGAATGTCCTCTGGATTCCACATCACATATCCTGGTTTAGCTTCACCCAAAGGGAAACCAGCTTTCCTGCCCTGAGATGACTTTGGGATTGGGATGGAAACATGGCAAGTTGGGATTTCCTGGAGCTGAAGTCCTGAGCTGAAATGCTGACATGGACTCATCCCTTCTGTCTAAACAGGACTTCACTGTGAGAGCTCAGCAAGCTCAGACTCGAGCTCAGGAGATGCTGAAGTTGTTCTTGTGAAATCATAAACCAGGGATTTATTATGGGAATTACATAATAATTATGTAATTGCTACAAAAGTGGGATTAGTCATAAAATCAGTTATCCTCTTAGCTTCTCAATGCAGATCAGATAACAATAATTTTATTCAAGAATATTCTCTGGTTTCCTACCTTATTTTATTCTCTGGATGTAATGAAACACTATAACAAATTATTCTGAAATTGCTCTTATTTCTCCATACTTTGCCTTTTATACAAATGCAAATGTAGATGTTGTGGAGACAGATGTTGCATTTTCTGACACTTTTTTAAAATTACTATTCCAAATAGCAAGGAAACAAACTCAACATGGAGTGAAACATAAAACAGATTACTTCTGGGTTTACATTACTTGAAACTGTAAAATAATGTAACATCTTTTCCACTTTAATATTATTTTTTGGCAAAGTAATTTTGAAAGCAACAAAACATTTAAAGTTATTTTTAATTACAAACTACTCTTTTCCTTACAAGTTGAAAGTTACTGGAATAGTAAAGCATGTGAAGAATTTAAATTTTGATGATTATTGACTTTCCAGTGGAAAATATTCTCAGTAAACTGATTAGCTGCTTCTTTAAAAGCAAGGAGGAAGATAGACAATATTTGGTTGGAAAATATCTTAGCTATCCAATAGGCAAAGCAACTACAAAGTTTTAAAACCTCCTCCAGGTTCTTCACCACCACTATCTAAGATAACCTTCGAATTATGACTGCCACCATTTGGGAGCTTTGTGATGATGGGTATTTTTTAACTGAAAAAATAATTAGGAATGTGAATTGTGTTTTGTGTATGATACACATGCTTTTATAACATTTTCCCTAATAACACCATGAGATGTAACACACAGCCTGGTAGTATCTACTAAGGATTTTGGTCCAAAGAAGAAGCAATTTTCACTGTACAGCCTTCAGATGCAACTTTTTGGACTCCTATAATGATACATGCAGCTCTCTTTGATTCCCATATTTATATGGCTTCTATATTAAGAGGCCTTATATTTCTCCTGTAAACAGTCATCTCCCCTAATCCATACTGTATGGAACAATTTGAAAATAACATTATTAACGGGAAGGTAGTCACCCACAGAAAGTATAATCACATTTGATTTTAGAAAATAACAATAAACTGAGCACGATGCCTGGATCTCACTTGCCTATTTCCCTTTCACAAAAGGATATTTGGGCTATGGATAATTTATAAACAAATAGTACTATATTATTGATCCCTAATCTCCATGGTTACTGGAATCCTTCAGTTGCATGTGTAAAAGCAACATGAGCCAGAGTAGGATGGAAATGTGGGAATCATTACAAAAGACAGGGTAATTTCCTTTATTTTACACACTGGTATAAGTGGCAAAGCTGTTTTGTCTTTACATGAGGAGTTGGTGAGAAAAAAGCAATGTTGTACTCAAACACCATAAACCAGGTTATTGCAAGTGAGAGTGCACTGAAGTTAATGGTGTGCTGGTCAGATTTAGATCCTGATCTTTGTCCATGGTGTTGTTATAGACCTGTCTGGAACTTTCCACTTGTCATACTGGGATCTGTGAGAATACCACCAGCTCGAGAGTCATTCTCTTATAATGTCACTTTAAAGTAGTGGTAAGTACTCAGCTTTGTACAGTCAAGTTTTTAAACCTTTTATTTTCCTTCTTGCTGTATGAAAGACCCAGACAACCAATTGAAGTGTTATTGTTGTTATTATTATTATTATTATTATTAAAAAAATAAAGCACAAAAATATGTATACATAAGTACCCTAAAATTGAGCTTTCCCACACCACTACCTCTATTTTTCAGTTACAGTAATCTCAGACAGTTCTTGGAGCAACAGTGTGGGAAACTTTAAAGCAAACTTTGGTGAAGTTTGCTTTTTTAACAAACTTGTTTTTAATACCCTTCTATGTCACCTTTGAACCAACCAGAAGCAGCTTAGTCCTCTTCTAGATACCTTGAGTAACTACTTTAAAATGCAAACAGAAGTTAGAGGAGGAAGTTTTTGCCTCTTGATTGAAATACCTTGGAAGAAAAAACCTCTATTAGTCTCCACACACTGAGTATTCTTTGACTTTTCCTTATCAGGTTCTTTTCCATTTACTTTTAGTTTCCCTATTTCTGAATTCAGTTTCCCCTAGCCTCATCTTTGTGGAATATTTATCCTGCCACAAGCTATTCCCCAAGGCTGTGGATATCTGCTTTCCAATCTAGCTGCAGAGGTAACTGCTCTGAAGGACATGGTCACCTTTTACATGGGCTCACCAGCTGCTCCTTCTCCTTGCATTCATTCCTGCACATTTTTTTAAACAGTAAGGTACTGCCTATTAGTCTAGTCAATATTTTAATACTCTCTGGCCACTCTCCTCTCTATCTATTTATTAAAATGCACTTTTAAGATTCCTTCCCAAATAAAGCATGTTAATGATTTTTTAATTCTTTTTCCACTGTAAGTTTACTCCCAAATATGGTATTTTTGGCATGTGTCGAATCTCTCAAGGCTCCTAGTGGAGTGGATACTTACAACTAGGAGTAGATATTGAAAAACAAAAATGGGATTTACAAAGAATGTTCTTCCACATAATGTAATTCAGGAAAATCAGCAGAAATGAAAGCATTTAAACACACAAGAACCATAAAGTTGTTAAACCAAAATGCTTAGTTACTACTGTAGCCACGGAAGGACCATAAGCAATAAAAAGATCCACTTTTGGAACACAAAATGTGTACAAGACTATAGAAAACAAGTAATTCAGCATATGGAAAGAGGATTTGTGGCTGTTTCTGGCTACAGAAAGTCTCAAAAGTTGACAACAGGAGTCATTCCAGAATGACACTTCCATAAAAAACAGTGAAGCAACAATATACTTCTATCTACGTTTCTGCGTAATTGCATCGTTCCCTGCCCCAGATGTCTAATTCCCTGAAAGAATCCATCTTCAAAAGGAAAACAGTGGCCAAGAATCAAGCTGAAATGAACCCACTAGTGAGAACTGAAAACTGGGGTTTGCAAAGTCAGGTCTTTGGAAAATTACCACAAGATGTATATATTAGAAATTATTTAAAATGGCTCCAGAAATCAGAAAGGCTAGTTTTGTCTCCGCTCCTTCCTAAATAAGAATAATAAATTGCAAAATACACAAGGCTAGATCACATTAGAGAATTCTCATAAATTATATATTACATAGCTGGACATTAAACTGTTAATCCAGGAAAGCTACAGAGTATGGGTTTCCAATTTCCACTTTATGAATTTTTGTCAGCACAGCTTCCTGTGGTCAGATGATGTATTCTGTCAGTGCCAGGCTTTTTTTTCCCCAAATACTTAATTGAATTTTAATGACGTGCAGAATCTCACACACCGGTGCTTTGTTGAAAGGCCGTGCTAGAGACCATTCCCATTTTTTGTTCCTGATTGCACCTTTGTGATTTCTTACTATACTAATTCTTGTAAGCATGTCTAATTTTCTCACCAAAGACTTAACCACGTGAGCCTTAATTAAACACATTAGTAGTCATGGAACAATTAACATAAGTCTTCCACAGAAAGAATTGGTCTGCAGGGAAGAGGAGTCGAACAGTGAGTGTACTGTGTGCTAGCACTTTATTTACAGAGGCCACGCTGAGAAAACCCAAAATCAAATCAATATCAGTTTGCCTAAAGAAGAAACTATCATGCTTCATAGACTGAGAAGACTAAAGTCTTCTTCTTGCCTATTTTTCTTAATACATGGCTGCTGTCCTGGAGCTTAATCAGAATTCATGAAGCTGCTGAAGTTGAGAAAGATTATTGATCTTATTAAAGATGTAACAGCACCAGACTGAGAAGATGGAGCCTCCAGAGGAAAGAGAAGATGGGAGCCTCTGGGAGAAGCTGAAGCAGCTACACTTCACTCTGTGTTTAGCTCACACTGCCATGAGAAACCAGAGGCATTTTTCTTCCTCAGATCAAGAGCTTTAAAGCCAGGGCACAACTGCCCCATGTTGAGCACTTACATCTCTCCACCTACAGCTGCAAAGTATGCCTTCCTGGTCATCATCAACAATGTTTTAATTAACTTTGGAGGCTTAATTCCTTCTTCACTTAATCCCATCTAATGCTCCTAGAAACAAAGGAGTGGCATAGGTGTAGCTGGATGGGAATTCAGAAATTGTAGGTTACAAGGATGTTACAGATGGCCAAACTTGACTGACCCAGCTGGTACTAACACAGAGAGAAATCATCCAGGTATACTTTTGTATCCTAGGGTTTTTTCTGTACTAACTCTAGAGTGCAAATTAATTGCTATTAATTAGTGTAGGGTGCATTTTGTTCAGATTGACCCAAAATATTTTTTCATTTTTTTCATGAGGAACAGAAAAACTGCAAAAGTCCCAATTCAGATAAGTTGTTACAGGAAATTTCTTGTTTTATTCAGAAGTAACTAGAACAAGAGGAATCAAAGCACTCAGTTCACAGAAATTTGGAGTTGGGGGTACCCCCTGCTGAGCACCTGCATGGTTATGCTGCTTCACTCACTGAGATGTGAGAAACTGGGTCAAATTTTGAGAGATCCTTCAGCCTCAAGGACCAGGATATTTGGAGCTGAATCTCCCTCAGTCTCTCCTGCTATAACTCTTCCTCTAATATAACTAATCCTCCCTCTATATAAAATACATAATAAATATTAGGTCAGTCAGAGCCCATCCCCTAAGACACAAACTCCTTACTTCTGGTCCTCAGGATGTTTTTGCCCACTGCCAAAGGATCAAAGGATGGAAAGAATGATGGCAGAGAAGGAGAGTCACTGGCTCTTGCCTCCCATCCCAGTCTGAGGAGGGCAGAGGAGTGTGCAGCAGCTGGACACTTTCAGGGTGCTGACCTTGAGCTCCTCCTCCCCTTTCCTGTGCCCTGCTCTTAGAGGTGCTGCTCCTCCCTGATGTTTACTCACATGCACTAAATACACCAGTATCAGGAGCAGGGATTGGGGACCTCATCCCAGGAAGGAATATAACATGGTAATTAAAGGACTTATTTAGATAGGAAATTAAAAAGTTCAATTCAAATAATCTCATGAAGAAGAAGGTCTTGGCCATACAGCTCCCAAGTTCTGCATTATTCAAGTGCCAAGTATTGCATCAAAGAAGGCACAAGTCCTTTTGTTTCCTCCTCCAGCTTTCTTTATCTAGGTAAAAAAGCTAGCTGAAACTATTTGGTAAATCTGATGCAGATTAAAGTGGTGGAAAACTAAACCCAGTACTTTTAGTAATTACTGTAGTCATCTAAAGCATTCACCCAGCTGAACACCACAGTGGTATTCTTACAGCACACCTGTGCAGGCAGGATTGTCGAGCTAAACTGGAATTCGTTTTATCTCTCCACTGCAGGTGAAAATTAAAGTTAAAACCAGGAAGAAGCAACACAGGTCTTCTGGCTAGCAACCACTCTCTTGATAAAAGATGACATGCAGCTGCTCTTATCAGGGCAAAAGCTGCTGCCAGAGAGGTAAGAAAGACTTTTTAGATTCATTTCCATTGCAAAAGGAATGGAATCAGCTGGGTGAGCTGTGCTGCTTGGAGGAATACTTACTGACTCCCCTACTCTTTCCAGAAATAGCCCTTTCTATTGTGGTGTGTCCTTACCTGCCAGCCCAGGCCCTTCTTTGGCTGGTGAGGTGGAAGCCCATCCTCCAGTGGGGGGAGAGAAGCCCAGGCACTTGCTCCCTGTGCTTGTCCTGCAGGAATGCTGGGCAGTGATGGAGCAGCTGGACCACAGTGCTTACGTGCTGTGCAAAGGGCTCTGCTGTGCTTGAATTTCATGTCAGTGATAAATTTCCCAAAAATCATGGACCAGGTTAATCCTTCAGTTCCACTGTGTTAATCAGGTAGTGTCATAGATGATTTTTTCACTTACAATGTGTAGATTCTGTATTTATGATCTATCCGACTTGTTTGAGAGTTAATTGTGAAAAGGAGACAAAGCTTCATCAAGAAAACTATTAGAAAAAGGCCATCTCAGTATTAACAAGTAATTATGGAGTATGCCCCATTGCAAAGATGAATTTTATTCTGATTTTCCTACACTGGAAAAGCAAACTTTTGCCTCTTGCCACACTCCTCTGAAATCAGCCTTGATAGTTTCTGTGCAGTGAGATCTAACCTTATCTTGCAGCTGTGGATCCATGTGTGTCAACCCACATATGCCACATATGTTTGTTTTAAGCAAATAATTGCATGCAAAGTGTTTTACTTCAAGACTGAAATATTGTTCCAGGACAGGTAGTGTAGGAGTGAGGCCAGGTGGGTGGACCTTCGAAGGATTTTTTCCAAGGCAATGAAGGGACCATGATAAAGCTCCCTCTGATCTTCTAGGTGTGACTGTAAAAAGACCAATGAAGGGAGAGATGACTTTAAGATACAGCAAACACTGTGTTCCCACTGATAATCCATGCTAACCCACTGTGTGTAGAGCAGTATTTGTCTTGCACAAAAAGTGCAAAATAATCTCAATATATTGTCTGAGAGACAGGAAATACCTGTTCAGAAAAAAAAAAAAAAAGGCAGTGGGACAACTATAGAGTATGTACTATCAGCAATAAGTATACTCAAAAATAAACACTTCAAAAGGGCAGAATTGCCCTTGTTGGACTTCCTTGGGACTTCCTTGTCTTTCCAGAGTAAACATACCAGTACCACTATAAATAGACTTCTTCTAAGAAATCATATATCATAGTTTGAACTATGTAGGATTGATTTGGGAAAACATGAAAAAGCATCTCATAGAAAGTCCATTGACATGTTTTATTGGTGTGAATAGCTACACATTTTCTCTATGTATGTCACACGTTCAGTAACTCAGGAAGAAAAGAAGATATGTGGAACAAAAATTAACTCATAATTCTGACTCTCATTATCCAATTAATTTCTTGTAGAAGTTTGTTTCTCAAATCAGCTGTGGACTACACCAGACTTTTGATGTACCATTACTATTTATAGGATAGCAGTAGATCGAAATCAAGATTTCTCTTTCCAAAGATATATATGCTGATGCTGATCTATAACAGAATTTGGCACATCAACTAACTTCTTTGTTTTTCTTAAAAGCCTGTCATGTAAGTACAATAAGCAAATCCTTTTCTCTCCTGAATCTGTACAAATTTGTAACAATGTCCTTATATAATCAATATTTTTCTCCTGAAGAGTCAGGTTTCCTTGTTTGGCAGAATACTTTTAATTAAGGCACACCCATAAACACTGGAATGTTGGAGGATGATGTCTTTTGGAGCTGCTGCTGTGTGCTTGTGAGCATGCTACACATCTTGAAAGAAAACGGTGGTTTCAAGATAAACCTAAATGTCTCATAACAGCTTTTTCCTTAATTTTAATTTATGCTACTTTTGAACATGTTAAATTTTAGTTTATATGTAGGCTCAGCCGAGTACTTTTCTACCAAGTGTGTAGGGGAGTGATGCACTACAGGCTGCAATTTAGGGGCAGGTTGGAACTGCCTGAAATATGCGTATCGTCATAATTTATTCCTAAAATGCTATTATTACCTGAACTCTCTGTAGTTTCAGCACTAAATATCCTTTCCCTCCCTCTGCACTGGGGTGGAAAGGCGGTGGGAGGGAAGCAAAGTTATTTTTGCTTCTGTGGCTGCCAAGCTGCGTGCCAGAGGCTCCAAGAGCCCACGCAAGCTGGGGGATAGAGCTGGGCTGCCAAGGGCTGTGCTAGCTCTGGGCAAAGCAGGGATTTTCCAAACACTAAGACATCCTCAGAGGGATGGTGTTGGACTAGGGGCACACTCAAAGCCAATACACAAATACTAAAAGCCTACCTGCCTAATGTAAACATTTAAAAGTGAGAGGTGTGTATTAATGTGGAGCTCAGTTGTCACAGCAATGTCCATTCCATGCATCGAATCCAATGCCTGCATCAAAGGACCAAAGTGATCCCACCCCTGCATGGTTACTGTTCCTAAACACATTACTAATGCAAAAGCTCAGCCCTTGGGATCTTTGCTCTCATAAACTTTATGGTTACTTTTACATAGTGGCAAAGTCCCTCCTGTACAGCTGTTTAAGTTCTTGAGTGTTTCTATGAGACTAATGCAAATTAAAGTTCTTTATTTGCATACATGGCAAATAGAAACAAAATAAAGAAATTGAAATGTAATGAACTGTTTGAGGGTAATTTGTTAATGAGAATTCTTCCTTGGAAAGCTTTCTGCTTGAAAGAAGGAAAGTTGATCTATCTGGGAACTTAAACTTCCACTGGATTGTATGTTCCAGATTTTCACCATTGGATGGATAAGGTGAGCTTCTTCCCCACTCCATGTATTTGATCATGTCACTGCTGAAATTAGGCAGCAAGAAGCTTAATTTATAGCAATGTTAGCATGATAAGGAGATAATGCCATTTACACAGCAGTTATGGGCTGTTTATCCACAGGACTATTGAGGGAACAGGGAAATAAATGCCTGGGAGCTGGCAAAACACTAACAGCAAAAGTGGACTTCCATTTGCATAAAGCACAGGAATAGGACTTCTGATTTTATTTTCAAAATCTCTTTGGGTAAACTCAATTATTACTATTGATAGGGAGCAACAATTTTGAAAATGTTATGTTGTTTTCAACTACACAGACACATATTTCCTGAGTGGCAGAAGACAAAAACTAGCTCTCTGAAAGTTGCTTGAAAAATAATCAGTTCCTACACAAATTCAAGATAATATTTGAATTTTTTGTCACTATACAAGTTTTATTTATACTTTGGACATGAGACTGGAAACAGTTTTAAAATTTTTACATATCTGTCACATTGATTCAAATTACTCAAGAAATTTTTACGTATCATATTGATTCAAATTTTGTAATAGCTTCTCCATGTTTAAAACTTAAAAGTATGTTTAATTTATAAATACAAACATTTAATTTAAATAATACTATCATGAAATCAGCTTCACAAAAGCCTCTGCCTCTTCTTATCCATGCTATCAGTTCTTTCTTTTTCAAGAGAAGATCTAATTAACAAATACATGCTCTTTCTCCTTTCATTCACACTCCCACTTTCTCCTCTCATTCCCAATCCCTTTTCCTGGCAATTCTTATCAGATTTTCATTTTACCCCGCCTTCTTTACCAGTAATCCTGTAATTTTCTATTTGTAGGGTTTCTTCCCCCGGTTCTTAACTCTTCACAAACATCCCAGTATACATGGAATGCTATCTGTCTCACCCATATTTTATTAAATCCTACATTTGATCTAATTTTCCGCTCATATTTCTGCTGAGATTTCCTCCTGTCTATAAATTTTAAAATTGGAAACTTTGAAATCTGCCTAAAGCTATGACCTCAGATGGCTTTCTGACAATTTCACCTTTTCCCAAGGTATCTTTAATTTCAGCTGTGTACACCCCACTCAGCTCTTTTGAGGTCATTATTAGTGATGTGACCAAATCTCAGGACTCCTTCCACCTCCACAGCCTGTGATGTTATTGATCATACTGGGACTCAGAAATATTGCCCTCTCTTGACTCACCGTTGAAAAGATAGAAAGGGTTTTTAAAATTATTTTCTTGTTTCCTTTTTCAAATTACTGCAAATTCCTTAACCTTTCTTTCACCTGGGGGAGATGTCCATCCTGAATTTCAACAGATACCTCACCAGTCTCTCTTTTTACCTCTTAGTATTCTACTTGTGTGTTTTTCTAGGTGATTTCTTCCGATTTTGTCAATGCAACTGTCATATCTAGAATGCAACTTCTCCACTTTTCATTACCCATACCTGATTTCCCCTTGAGCCTAAAACATTGAAGTAAAGATAACCTTCCTGAATTTTCTCTCTGATTTTATCAGCCTCTCTCTGTATCCTTTCCTGGCACTCATTTCCCTCAGTGCCTTTTTGAATAGAAGTTAGGAGCACCCATTGGGCACTCATCTGTAATCTTATCTCCTATCTTACTGTGCAGTTTGTTGTTCCAGGGTGACAATGCTATTTCCAGTTGCCCTTACATCTTTGTCTCTCAGAAGTTCTTTCATATATGTATTTCAGGCTTTCTTCTAGAAAACTATGCCCAAAATCGACTTTAAAAACTATGAAGTCTTCCTTCAAAGTTATCTCAAATCCCACTACTTTCACGATGCATTCAGGAAACAGAATCCATACCAGGCTGTGGCATTTTCAGTGGGGAGTGCTTGTTTTCATTTATTTGTAGATTTTTAAAAATACTGTAGGCTACATTTTACAGTATAAATATCTGGACTATACTAAATACATACTCTTCCTCTCTTGCTCCCATTTTGTGGGTTTTTTCTTCAATTTCTCTTATAAATATTGCAAGGGGTTATTTTGCTTTAAATCACATATCATAAGCATGCACAGTAACCAGTACAATATCCCATGACATGACAAATAATACTAACTTAATTTTTTTTAGCTCTACTCACATGACACTGATGAGATTTCAAAAAGCACTTACTCTGCCCAGACACCTGTAGCACATGCACAGCAGTAAGACTCAGTGCTAAATTATGTGATGGCAAAAAAGTAATTAAGTTTGAAGATGTCAGATGGTTTGATACATTAACATTGTCAACTTACTTCACAGCATTGAAATACTGCAAAAATGTAGCTTGAAGACAAATCTTTGTGTGTTTTCGAATGAACACTTCTATCAGTATCTTTCCACAATCAAGATTTCACCCCTATTTTTAGGATAGTGATGTAGACAGGGATTCACATTGCTGCCAGCCAGAACTGCCTCTATCAGGACAGAATAAGGGGATGGAGAAGTATTTCTTTTCTCTGTATATACAATGCCAGACATAATAGGATCACAAGTAACTAATAGGTAAGAAAACAGCTGAAATAAAGTTGGTTAGCAAATATTTTGAATTTAATTTCTTAAAGGTGTGAGAATCTCAGACCATTTCTGATAAGCATATTCTAATTTTATATAAACCAAAAAATTACCAAATACACAAAGCTCGAGCCCACTGGATTGCATAACTTATAAATCACTTCAAGAGAGTTAAGTGTGAAAGGTGATATGAAAGTGTGAGCTGTTAACCACTGTCACAGCTGACTGAGCTTTTTGTTTATTCTCTAACCAGATTCTGCTTTGGGAGTCTGTACCACAACTAATTAACCATAATGCTTTATAATTGTATAAACAGAATATATAACAGATCTTTATGATATATAATTAATTCTGCCCGTAAGGAAAGCTTTTATAAGTCAAACCATGTGCTGTTGGAGAACTGCCTCTTTATGTTCTCCCTTACAAGTCATGAATATTTCCCTGCCAGCAGAGCTCTGGGAACATTCTAGAAAATAATGTTCGTTGAGGCCAGCCAGGTGTTTTCTTACAGACTGACTACAGCTCCATCTCTGAAGCTGAGGTGGTTGCAGCTGCCTCTGCTCCTTCCTTTATGCAGACTGCAGTGAGGAAAGGCAGTTTGGTACAGAAAGGTTTCTGGTGTTAAAGACCAAACTCCCTTGCTGTTGTCATACATTAGTTATTAGTTTAATCTTGAGTTTTGTCAGCCTTACTTTTCTGTATTTTTTTGTGCATTAAATTTCAGGCTGAACTCAATCATTGCTGCAAGACTAAAACAAGAACCCAGATAAACACAAACAATTTGTTTTTGGATTATGACCCATGAATAAGTACCACTCAGTATGGTTAGAGGATGGCCATTCTCCCATCTGCTGTTTGACTTGCTTGTCCTTCCTGTGGGGAAAAAAAGCAACCCAAACCAACAACAAATGGACACACATGAGTTCAGGAGACCTGGGAGATCAGACACTTGATTTCACTATAGAAGACCTTTCTTGAAGTGACAGAAAAGACAACATCCATCTCTAAGACCTATTCAATCAAAGGGGTGAGTCACCCTTACATCGGGCCTGGAGCTTTGTGTGTCCCAGCCAGAGCTGGTAGCAAAATCTTGAAACAGCAGGCTTAGGAGAGCTGAAAGTACTGGGAAAGACTCCACCACACTGTTTGCAGAGAAACCCTCTCTTTGTAAAATGCTATTCAGAGCCAGCAAATTTCCAAGCATCCCAAGATGAGAAACTCATCCACCTAGTATCCTGCTGATGGTCTAGTAGGAGATCCATTTCTAAGGGCCACTGTGCCTTAGGACATCAGCTCACTCTTTGGACATCTTAAATGTACATAATAAAAGAGGTTAATATGAAGATAATTGTTTGGTGGAAGAAAAAAAAAGGGAAAGAAAGAGAAGAAACAAAAGAAAGAGTGAGCAAAGAGCAGAAGCCTCCTTGATCAGGCCATCACTTGGCTGAATGGGAGGCACAGGTTCACATTACACTCCTTTGGAATGATAATCACACCCTTCTTTGAGGCTGACACACCACTGGGAGGATTATCTTTGCAGGGCAGCCCAGATCCTTCTCACTGATAAAGCTGCTGTAGCTGAAAAGTATTTGGCAGAACTGTCACCATACACACAAACAGAGGAGCTGACTCTCCTAACCTCAGAGGCTTGGTATGGGGAGTTGTCTGCATCAGCTCCTGTGCCCTCCAGATCAACTCCACAGATCACCTACATAACTTGGAGAAGAAAACACCATTTCCTTGGGGAGCTTTGAGGTGGTTTTATTAATGGTTTCCAAACCTTTTGAGGTAACATTTTCAAGGTAACAAGCTTTTTCTTCACCCACTGCTTTCCCACCCACATCCACTTCTGAACATATAGCTTTCTTCTATCTCCTCGTGGGCTAAGAAGTCACCAAAAAAATTCTTCTTTTTCGCTTTTCTTTCCAAAATTAAGAGATACTGCTTCTTCTACCCTTGCATGAACTGCACTTATTACTCTATTTTTCTAGACTCCTTATGAGTTACATCACATATCATAATTTTTTCAGATACATTTTCTGTTTAACATTTCTGTTTACTGGTAGAGCCACAGCCATATCTCAGTACTATAGGGGAAGGTCTTCCCCTTGAGACCTTTCATCATGGGTTTATAGTAACTGAGCAATTACATCCAAGAGCTTGGTTTCTGCATGATGACACTGATTCCCACTGTTTACTGGAATGTTCTATCTCCACCAGCAGTGGTTACATTGTATCTCGAGCATCAGGGAAATTATGCCTGTCTTTATCTACTTGGCTGGCAAATAGAAGTTTGAATTTCTTCACATAATGTGTGTGCTTTTTGTCATTTAGGACTAAAAAGAATCTGGAGAAATTATCCACTAGATGTGCTTCACTAGAACTGCTCTGATCTCTCAGAGAAAGAACTCTCTTTATGGCCAAATAATGCTTATAGATAGATTTGCCAAACAATGCTTTTCTTTCCAAGGACCCATAAATCTCAGAGTACTTTTGAGAGTAATAAATGTTGCAATAATGCTGTTCTTGATTACAGGCAAGACTACAGCAGCTCTGACTGGTGGTGATTCCATAATTACACGTGATTACAGACAGGCTCTGTGCGATGCAAGGGGGTTATTTGTTGCCTTCTATCAGTCCTGGATTCCACTGGGTTCCACTGGGGACCAGGAGCACTCCATGCCAGCATACACAGCTTACTCAGCTGCCTTCCTCAGAGCTTTGTCACTAAAGCAAAGCATTTGATAGCAGGAGTTGTGGTAGTTGGGTGTGCAAAACCTTTTCTGGAACTGTAATTAAGCCACTATGTAACTACATCAAGTGAGGGCCACTGCCTAAGAGGATCCTGAATTTCAGCAGCCCTTGAGGACTTGATCTTGCATACTTGCCCATCTTGCAGGGGCTAAAGTTACTTGTGCCTTTATTACAATGACAGTAAGGGCCAAAGGCACAATGAGAAATAAACTCTATCTGTAACATTGTCCTCACTTGCTATTACTAAAGAATTTTTAAAAAGGAAAAGCTCCATTAAGTCAAATAGCCCTCCCTCTGTCAATGAACAATAAAAAAAAAAAAAAAACATGCCTTNCTAAAGAATTTTTAAAAAGGAAAAGCTCCATTAAGTCAAATAGCTCTCCCTCTGTCAATGAACAATAAAAAAAAAAAAAAAATCATGCCTTACAATTTATTCTCTAGTGCTTTGTTTATTTGGTATTAAATGACTCATGGAATAAGGTTTCCACCTCTCCCCATGGGAGATTATTCCAGCTGCTGAGGACCTACTAGCAGCTCCCTTTCTTTTTTTTCTCTTTTAATGATGCTTAAGTTTTGCATTATATTTTAGATTGGGATGTAAAAGAGACAAAGGAAATTCGCATCCCCAAAGTTGCTTTAAAATGTAATTAAAGCTGTTGATATGGACTCAGAAATCCAAGGAAACATGCAGTTAAAACAGAAATGCACAATATATTTCAATTAAATAGCGTGCCACCTCAACGGAACACTTTTAAGCTAACTGCACACTTCCTTGCTTTTACAGGTTTGTTCCTCACTGTTATGTAAATGCACTTTTATTGCATTTAGCATGCTGTATTGTAAATTAGCATTAGGCAAACTCCTAAAGCCTGTTTTATAGCTGCCACACCAACAAACCACACTTACAAATAAATATTTGTTTCTACAGGCGAGTATATTAACTACTTGAAAATGATAATTATTTCCAGCATTTTGACTCAGTGCTGTGACTCTGCTCCCCGCCCCACAACCTGTTGTATGCACAGAATGGAACATTCTTACAAAGAATACTTGGCTTATAGAGCAGCATACCCTAAAATGCTTTAAATGTGTCTCTCTAATGCATTTTATTGTTATTATTCTTACCAGGCGCTGCAAAATCAATTTAAAAAGAGAATATTCTCCTGCTTTGAAAATTCATAGCGTGTTTACTTCCCAGTAGTAGTTGTGGAGTCCACCATGTCACTCAACAGCATCCCATTTGGCTGGTAAAGGAACAGTGATGATAAGTTCCAAATAAAATTGAGTCCTGTTTGTTGTGCCTGGAAAGAAAGGTCGTGGTGAACAAGGCTTCATTTGTCAGAAACAGTGAAGGAGGATAACTAGAGGGGTAGAAGCAACCCAGAAAAGGACTCTCTGAAATGAAGGTTGAAGTTCCCTAACCCTCAGATTTGCCTTTTAAACCAGTATTGTCAAAATGTACCCTTATTAACACCAGCACTAATGTGACAGCTAGGACACTGTCTGTGGTAGGGGCATTCATGCTTAGTGCAGTTCAAAAAAAGCAACACAAAACCAGATACAGACCAAATCAAGAAATCTTAATAGTAAGATGTCAGGGACTCTACTATCAGACACTTATTACTGTTTTAATGGATCATAATGGCTTCAAATCTACCTCGTTAAGGGGATGCTGCTCATTTAAAAAGTTTAATATCATATAAATCAAAGTAGCATACAGTACATTTGTGCTTTCCTAATATCCTTAGCAAGGTAACTGCTCACTTGAAATGGTGCTTCTCCCTTCTTTTATTATATTGGTGTGAATGGTAATAGATATAACAGTATCATTAGATTCAAATTGCTACTGGCATTTGCTTACTGTTTCTACCTTTTCCATTAAAGATACTACTGCTGTGCATAATACACACAACCTAAGTACTCTGAAAACAATTTTTTTCCTCACAGATAGTTCTGTGATGTAGCATGAAGCTATTTTAAGGAATGATTACTTTTATGTCAATATGAAGTGTTGCATTATTTTGCTATTATTGTTGATATCTTTTAGATAAGAGACTGGCAAGAGAAATTATAGTAAAGAACTGCTAGAAGTGTCCATTACATTTAACATGGCAGGTTATCAGAATACCAGCCATTTTACCTGTGTTTCAATCAGTTTCACTTAGGAGAATAGCAACCACACATACTTGTCCAGAAGTGTCCTCATACCAAATGCCCAAAAATGGAAAAGAGGGAAAATAAACCTGCAAGATCCCTCAGCTCCTCATTTGAAAGAACTTGGGCTTAGCCCCAGCTGTGCAAATCAGACTTTTTTTCTAGATTATGAACTGGGGAAGGGAGATGGAGATGGTGGCTGAGTCAAGCAACCAAACTCAGAATAATAATGTAGGGCAGGATTGCTGCCTGCAGAAAACTCAGCTTCCCATGGGATATGGTCTGACATGGTTAACTTGCTAGTAAAGGAAAGCACTGAAGAGAATTACCTGTGCCAATGAACAGAAAGAAAAACTTCAGACTAAATGCAGAGCTGGAAGGAAGGTTTGGTGATTTTTAGCTGTGTGTTGAATGCTTACCTTTATGTTAAAGCAGATGCCTAAGGAATACATAGTTCAAAAGTCCAAAGTGGTTGGCCTATTTTCCTGAAGAGAAGAGAATGTAGCAGTAGGCCTGATTCCAGATGAGATAAGACTTTGTTATAATAAAGGTAATGTTAATGGGCAGGTTCTGGTTTAAGTGAGTTATTCAGTATCACAAAAAGACTTCTGACAGATAGGAGAAAAAAAAAAAACAATTATCCAAAATGGTATTCAATTTTCTTAAGGGAAAATCTTACAGCTGGCTCTTACTCTGTAGTTTCCTGGCTTGTTCATTATGCATTCCTAGTGACAATCCTTTGCACTGAATGAAATAATGTTAACAATAGCATTTGACTAAAAAGAAAGTACTATAATACCTTCTGGCTGAAATTTGACTGTAAACTTGATTCTGAAATTTTCTGAAGTTTGTGAGTATTCATAAATAGTAAATTTGACCTAGTATAAACACTGTTGGACCATAGGTCTAACAGCCCTTTACTTAATGCATTTTCCCCATACCCAGGGAAAAAAGACATGAGAAAAAGAAATCTAACACTTGACCACATGCTTGACCCTAAATTGCATGATCAGCAGTGTTAAGGTAAGTCCTCAGTAGTGGGTTTCCTTTTGTTGTTGGAAGATAACTTCAGCATGAAGAGACTCCAAAGTGATCATGAGTTGGAAGACTCATCCCTGGCTAGTATCAACAAAGCCAACAGTGGGGATAATGACGTTGTATCAGCAGCCCTGGAGAATTCATGGGCTCAAATGCAAGGTAATTCCCAAGAGGCTTGGGGACTGAGAATGCTTGGCTGATCTGAGGAGATCATATCTGTGCCACTGAACATTTGGGAGCAGTGAGAAGATGGAGTGTGGTTGATGAAGGCAGTATCTGTCTGTCAGAAATCCTTGTAGTAAAAATAATTCTATATATATTTTTCCCCATTACTGTCTTATTCTAGCTAGAACTTTGAAGGCAAAACAGGCCAAAACCAAAACCAACACCTCCACAGCTTGAGACAGATATTTTCTAGGAAAATGGGCCACTGCTGCTTCAGCAGAGCTGCTCAGCTCCAGATAGCAGTTGCATTTCACATGGGGGCCCTTACTATAGGTGATGTTCCCATTCCTGCCTAGGGATGCTCCAAGTTCACAGAGGCAAGCCTCTGTTTTAGCCTCAGTTTTGTCATTTGAGAGCTGCAGTTTGGGTCATTAGGGATTGTTCTAGCTTTTGGCCACAGATAATGCTTTCTGGTCATCATCTCATTCAGAATATTACTGTGATGTAAGTACTTCTTCTTGTTATTTCTCTCTTCCCAAATGTAATATTCCCAACTGTATATTCATTACAAATAAGAGAAACACAGGGAATGGACCTGAACATATGTGAAGATAAATGCACCCTTTCTCATTACTGTTTTGTGTTAAATACTGTGTGAATACCTCAGAGACAGTCACAAAGGACTTGATTACAAGTGGAATGGGGAAAGGGCAATAAAGAAAACATAGAAGGAGGTAAGAGAGACATAAAAACAATGAAACAAGCAGGTAGATACACTGGGAGCAGAGTATTGATGGCCTTATGCCTGGGTAAGAGCACAGAAACAAAAGCTATGTTCAGATTTGAAGAGTCTGCCCTCTCTAAAACCTTAGAGAAGGAACAAAATAAGGATTAGGATTGCATAGTGTATAATGGCTGCTTAAAACTTCTCAGTTTCCATGGCTCATGGCACTCATGTAAATCTGTTTCTGACCTCAAGAGATGAACCCATTATCAATTGATAACAGTAGGAGAGATGTGAGTAATTTTGCTTCACTCTTGCCTGTCACTGCCCTGCTCCTAGAGCTCACTGCCTTGCTGTTGTGCTCTTGCTGTGATGTATTATTTCCAGTGCTCTCAGGATGCCTCTCCCAGAAGCTGTGTCCTTGTCTCCCAGAAGGATTTAAGATTCAGAAATACCTGTTACCTCCAGTATAAACTCCCTTAAGCACATGCCAGCTGACAAGGTATTTCCTTAAAGTGGTAAAGAGAAGTAAGAAATGCCTTTAATGTGGCTTTTGAAAAGTTGAAAAGGGTATTTAGGGCAGACATGGGTTTTTGAAAGATATGGAGATTCTGATAGGAGCTCAGTTTTTACTTCACTTTCCCTGTAATATCTTCTTAGTATTATACAGCAGTGGTATTCCTTGAGGGAACTAATCTGGAACCTAGATGAACAACAGTGAAAAATTCAACAGTTGGTATCTCACTTTAAAATACTCTCTTCTGGAAGAATACTCTCTTCATCCTTTCCTAGGCACATGGCATGGTGCTGCAATAGGTATGCTAACTCTACTTTAGAAGGAATTAGAATGGAAACAACTTTTGGGGAGCAAAGTCTCCCCAGTACAGCTGTTGTGCCTGGTAACAGTTTGGCTGGAAGCAGTCCCAGTGGATCTTTTCTTCTCTGGTTGCTGTGAAGGCAAGTGAAGTGGTGATTCAGTTTGGACTGTAAGGCTGTGGCATGGTCCTCAGCTTGTCTTCCTCAGGGAAGGAAGACTTGCTACTGATGTTTTACACTAACATGCCCTGTGGTTTGGGGTGTGTGTGGGTGTTCTTGTTTTGGGGCTGGTGGGATTTTCTTTGTCAGACATTTACCTTGTCTTTATGCATCTATTCTTCCTATCCAAATACCTTGCTTATTCCATGTGCAAGAACATGGAAATTGTAAAATTTAGCCATTGTAAAATAGTATTTAAACAGACAAATTCAAGAGTTACACTAGTTCATCCTTATTTTAGTCTGACATAAGCCTCAGCATTGGCAATAGCTGGAATGTATCAGCTATTGTTAGTCAAATGTGTACTTTCTTTCTCAGCTGACACCAGATGATTTTTGGTCTGTAAGACACTACTGTATCAGCAATGTTATCTGACAAAGGTACAGACACAGGAAAACGTGCTTACTGCTTAAAACACTGCTGATATTACTGTTTGGCAGATGGCTACTACAGGTGAGTGCTTTCCAGTCATTTTAAGCTCAGTGCAATGAAGCAGAAAAAAAATAAACTAGATGGACTTCATAGCTGTGATTAAACACAGTGCAAAATCCTTGGGGGAAAAGGTCTCTACAGCCCAATTTTACAAACAAATTTGGCTCATGCTAGCAGAAATCAAAAAGACCGGACTAGTGGAAAAATACATGGTTGCTGATTTTACTTAAAATTAATTTATACGAGTGGCTTTGTTGACTGAGCACGTTCATGTGGATGTGTGGTGCATTATTCCAAGCCTTTCTGTAACATAACCACGGTGACTGCGTCACATGGTGCTAGTGCAAACAAAGTCCTGCTAACAGCCCATGAATAGAAGCATTTTCCGAGAATACGGTTTCTCATTGGGACTATTGACTGATTCCCGTGCTACCAAGGGACAAGGATAGCTATGGACAGCTTTGGAAGTATGTAAGTGCAGTAATCTGAAGCGTGCAAAACAAAAATGAGTTTTTGTTACATAATCAGAAAATGGTACGCGGGATATAGTTAATTCTGTGGCTCTTTGAATTGATTCCTGATTGGTAGGTGGTATCTAAAATAAGAGAGTGTGTCTTGTTAAGCATTTGACTTCTGTGGATATTCCGTGTCCTTTTTGTTCTCCTAATGTTTGAATCTGAGAGGCCATCACTGGGCTGACTTCCTCCACATAGCAAGACTCCCTGCATTTTCCCTTCTCCTCCACTAGCATCCTATTTGCATCAGATCCAAAATAAGCACCGTTTTCTTGATGGATTCAGCTCAACTTATCTTTCTGATCTCACAGCCATTTATTTGCTTAGCTATTAAGCTACTCATCCTAACCTTGATTTTTTTCTCATTATTGTCTCAGGTTATGAATTCATCTAGTGGCAACTCTTTCTCCTAGAACAAAAGCGCTTTCTGAAAATATCACTGTAAAACTCTTCCTCTTGGTATTCTCCAAGAAGTGTTTTTGGACGCATATTAGGAAAAACAGAGTAATATTCTATATACACTTACAGGAAATGATGAAACCACACTTATTTAGACTTTGAAGAACATCTCGAGTTTTTAACGAAAGCAGAAATACTGTCAAGGTTTGATGGGACTGACTTCGTTGTGAGAAATTCTGGCTGTTTCTGAGCCTTCCCTGCATGGCAGTGGAGTAAGCGGGAAGAGGCCGACAGTCCCCTGGGAATAAGGATAGCGCAAGATCTGGTCCAGAGCACTGCCTCTCTTAAGTCAGTGCTAAGTCGGCACCCCGTAGAGTCCACTTCGAACTCAGGAGCACATCTCGGCACCTCACGCGGCGCACACCGGGGCTGTTCCCCGGCGGGCACCGCATCCCGGCGGGCCCCAGCCCGCCCCCGCCGCCCCCACATCCCACCTCCCCCACCCCCCCTCCCCCCGCCCGC
>VZRH01003528.1:110192-157025 GCA_013397555.1 Urocynchramus pylzowi
CGGGCAGGGTGAAGGGCAGGCAGCGGCGGTCGCCGGAGAGCGGCGGCAGCAGGAGGAGCAGCTCACCTGAGAGACGGAGCCCCAGCTCCCCGGTGTACAGAGGTAAAGCACCGGGAGAAAGCCGGTCTCGCTTCCCTGCCCCGCGGGGGTGCTGGCCGGGCTGGGGCCGCCCAGGCTCCGGGCACGCTGGGCTCTGCTTTCCGCTGGGCTGCGCCCTGCCTTTCCCCCGGGCCGGCGGGGGTGGGACACCGGGGGACTCCCGGCCCGACGGGAGGAGCCCCGCCGGAGCCTTAGGGAGCGGGTCGGGGGGCGAGGGCGAGCCCTAAAATCCCCCACCCTCGGGGCAGGTGTCGTGGGGGTTTCCTTTGCTTTGCCAGGAAGCGGGGGGAAAAGCACTTCTTCCCACCGCCCTGCCCCACGATGCGGGGAGGCGACCCCTGAAATGTCATCCTCCTTCTCGGGCAAGGTGAGAATGCTGCCCAGGAAGAACACCCCCGCCCGGCCCTGGGAGGGGAGGAGCGGCGCGGGGGCGAGCCCGGGGGCCGGCGGCGGCTCCGCTCCCCTCCCCTCCCCGGGGGAGAAGCACTCGGGGGCTCCGGCGGCGGCGGTGCTCTTGCCGCTTCTACCCTTGGCCTGGGGCTCCGGCAGCGGAGGTGTGTAGTAGGGAAACGAGCCTAAAATTAACCCGATTCCCTCTCTCCATCTGTAACTATCTAGTAGGGGTGATAATGAATTAGATTTTTATCTGGGGTGTCACAACCCGGTTCTGAAGTGTGTGTTAAAGCCAAACCTCAAATGCTCTTCCTTTCTGCAGAGTTCGGTTTCTTAAAAGACTTGCATTTTTGTAAGATCATAGGTTAAAAGATGTGATGTTTCCAAGCACAGGCTCCAAAACTAGGGAATTCCCATATTGAGGTGCTTAAAACCAAGTCTGTCTCCTTGTGATATTTAGTACTGAATCCTTCAGACTATAAAAAACTCAACCGAACAAAACCCACTGCAAACCAGCCCCCAAATAGCCAAAATAGGCCTGTAAAGTTTAAAATGTAAAATTGATTCCCAGCAAGTCCAACTTAACCTGCGTCAGGTTGTCTGTTAAATTATTGAATGTGTTAAAGTGGCAGTGGCCATCTTACCTCCCCCACTCCCTTCTGCCTTTCCCCATCACTTGAGCAGCTGAATGAATTGGACTAAATGCACTTTTTATGTTGTCCTGCTGTAGCTATCAGGTATCGCACATCATCTCTTTCTGGGAATGCTTTCTGTGGTTCCATACCACTTGCTTTTTCTGTCCCTTCCGTAAGTCTTTACTGTGTGTGATTCCTGTGGCAAATTGTGGTCTGTGTTGGGTGCCAGCGTGTGTTGTAGCAGTGGAATCTCGCCTTCTTTCCTCTTCAGTTTTTACGTGTAGTAAACCCTTGCTGTCTGCAATATTTGCAACTTGGGCAGATCTGTCATCAGAATTGTCCTAGGTCGGAGCAGCATTTTACAAATGAGCAAAATGTCACTGCCAGTTGCAAATGGAGTTGATTTGCCCTATGCATCTGCTTATGCAGATGACCTAATAGATTGTGTTATAATCTGACCAGAGATACTTTGTAATGTATTTTTCAAAGAGAGTCTATTTCTGGAGAGGGTTTTGCATGCTTGAAAATGGAACTGAGCTTCTGTGGTTTTGATTCATTCAAAGCTCTATTTAAAATTTTAAAGATCATATTTTTCTGACTGCATGGAGCACTAAATGTCAATTTCCCTTTTGACTCTTAAACCTTTGGAAAATGCTAATGGGAAACTAGGAAAAACCAAAATATCTGTGTGTATGAGTAGTGATCGTGCTGACGATGAGCAGTAAATTATTTAATTATGGGAACTCGGAGGAAAACATTGTAGTGGTGCAGTGTATAAAGCCTACGCTTAAGGTGTATTGAAGAGGGAGGAATATGAGCAGTTACCTGCAAGCCAGAAAAATACTGCAAAGCTGTGAAGTACTTCATTAATGTGTACAATTTTTTTGTTGGAGGGGAAATTTTAATTTTAGAAAGTGGTTTCAGTCGTCTTCATCTGTGGGCTATTTTAGCCTTAATAAATCAGACTATAAATTAGTACTGAATGACTTTTCTGTCATTAAACTTGTTTGAGCTTGCCTTCTGGTGAGCTGCGTCACAGAGCTTGATTTGGTTTAATGAGTGCAGTGTATAAAATCATAAATGGTCCGTCGAGAAATGCACCCTGTAATCTGTATGCACTGCAAAGAATTCGTTCCCCCTCCTCCAGGTCAAGCCAGCTGCTGCTGCAGAAGCTGACATCCTTTAGCAAATCCTGAATGAATGAATGAAAACAACGTGATCGCCCTAATAATGACCACAATTGCACACGTCAACAGCTTTATTTTACTGAAATACAGGCACCATTTTCTAGCGGGCTAGAGTAATAAGATACTCTATTTCTTCAGTCTTGCAAATGAAAAAAGGTTACCAAACCTCCTCTTCATCTGCCCCTCCATCCCCCCCCCCCAAAACTAGAGGTGTTTTTACACAATTTAGAGTATAGTTCAGTGCCATGGGGCAGTATTTTGTCTTTGTTTCTCTGCTTCTCAGCATTTCAGTAAATGACATGTGGACACTAAAAACATGTTTGTAGTCTGTATGGTGATAATAGCATATAGAAAATTGTTTGCTGAGCTGGAAGACTACTGCAGTAATAGTGGAGGACTTGAAAAAAAAATGTAAATGTTCCATTTTCAGACATGGACCATTTTGCTGTGGCTTGTTAAACAATGCTACTCCAGCTATTTATAGTTGTTATCAGTATGCAAGTCTTGGGGAAGTGGCTTGATTAAGTTTTTTTGTCAGTTTTTCAAAGCCATTTCCCACTGCTGTAAAATGTGAGCTTAGGCTCTAGGTTTAATCCTGTTGTTTTTCTCACCAGTGCAGGAGATGTGTTTGCCTTTGGCTCTGCAGTCTGACTTGGATTGTTTCACAAATACGCTTGTTCTGGAAACTGCTTATGATTCTGATGGATAGATGTTATTCTCTTAAGACACCTGTCCCTTCCCTACCTCCTTTCAGCCTTTTTCAGTGTTGATGCCTTGAACTGGCTATCCTACTAAGCCATTTTGTGTGGATGTTTTAGTGATTTGCTGGAGGCTCCTTTATGAAGGAGATTTCCGTGCAAACACTCCAGCTTTGAGCCTCTACAGGTCAGAGCAACTACCACTGCAGGCACTGACATCACTACTACATGAATGAAAGCAGCATGGTCTGTTTTTTCTCCCATCATCATGTTTTCTACCCCTTATTTCTAGTATACTGTAAAGGTTTTTGTTCTGTAGCAACACCCTATGGTTTTAGGACTGAAACTTTGAATAATGATATTTTCTTTTAAGCAAATTTGAGGATTTTTAGTTGTTAGGAAGCCATCAATACCAGTAGCAGTATTTGGTTAGTACTGTTATTGAATGGGTGAGAAATCATAAATGTTACATATATTTTTTTAAGGTGCTAAAAAAAGAGGGGGAAAACCTGATATCATAGGATAAATCTGCAGTGTGCAAGTCTACACCTTTCCTCTTTATTGAAATGTGTTTATTCCTTACTAGTAGGTATGTTATAGTGTGTGTTCATGTTTTGGAGAGCTGGCAGTGGAAAAAGTGTCTGGTTGAATGTAACAACACGTGGTTTTCTTAGAGGGAATATATCTGTTAGATCTCTGAGTACATAAAAGTAATGTCAATAGAATTTGAAGCTGTGTGGTTTATGACAAAGGATATTTGGTAACAATCCGAAAAAGCCAAACCCTTGGACATGTCAAATAAAACTTGCTACTTGCCTGTGGACACATCTTTTAAAGAAAAAAGCAACTTGTTTTCCTCCTTACCTTACCTGGATAAAATCTGCAGTGTCTGCTGTTATGTAAAGTAGCTTGTATAAATATGAGAATGGGTTTCCTGTTTAGTTTCTTTTTTTCATGATACATTAATATTTTGTATACAAGGAGGGTGTAAATGACTTCTCTATGATTCAAACTCAACACTGCTCTCACCAAATGCTTTGAGTTTAGTTTTAACTCTGGTGGTACTGTAATATTATGCCTCATATTTTGCAACTTTCACTTACACATTTTATAGTACAAACTTTTTGCCATTCCATTTCCACATGTTAAAGACAAATGTTAGTTTTAAGGACATATGAAAAATACTGTAATCAGTTTGGCTGTTAAAGTTCCCAGTGTCTTTTACTTCCCAAAATAACTTCTGAAGATTTGCCAACATGAGTGAGAGAAAGGAATTACAAAAGATGCAAAACAACTGCGTAACCCAGTTCAGCATAAGAAGTATATATATCTGGTTTTAGGGTAGTGGAATTAGGAGTGGAGTAAGACAAACAATATTGTTGATCTCTAGACTTGTAAAGGATATCAATATTAAAAAAAGACCCAAAATTTGTGCTTCAAAAGGTAGGTCTATTTTAATATCCTGGATTCAAACCATCCAATATTTTGGCATCATAAGCATTTGTACCAGAGATCAAGAAGATCTTTCCTTTATTTCTAGCAAATGTAGGTAAGGAAGTAATTTTTGTGACACTTCCTATTTCCTGATCCCTGAATAATGCAGTATTCCCATAATTGTATGGCCAAACCAGTTTTACTCCAGCTTTGTCCCTCTCACTTCCCAAAATAGCTTTCATTGGAATATAATATGATGACATAAAAGACCCTGGCTAAATTTGATCCAGTTGTCCTGAACTCTGAGCCTTTTTAGTTACATGCTTTAACATGACTGTAAATGAGAATGGTGTATTAAATGTCTTTAATAAATAATGCTTTATAAAACAAATTAATTGAGCTTCTTTCAGGTGTTAAATGTCAGGAAGAAAAAAATAGGAATGTATTTTCTCTGTTGAACTTGAATAGTGCTGAAGCAAGGCATTAGCTTTGAAGACAGAACCTCCCTGTTTCATGGGAAAAAAACCTAACTTAAAAAGTATGTGATTATACCTGTTTTAAATCACTACTTGACCTTTAATTCTTATTCTTTGGACATAAGCAAGTATTTGTGTGTTACATACGGCCAAACTGAAGTTACTTGCCAACATCTGTGCATAGTAAAACAGTGGCAAATACTGAAATTTGGTTTCTGAAATTCATGGTTCCTGTGTTTTGTTGTTTTCTTTCCCATAGTGGTGGGATGAATGGAGGTTCTTAAAATGTATTTTAAAATGCAGGGAGGGTAGATCAGTGGAGTGTATCTCAAAATCTTACAAAAAAGGCAGTGTTCACCAAGTCTTGACTGCTATATTGCAAAAATTCGCAGTGGAAAGCCTGTTATTTTTAAGATGGTTTTTGTGCTACTACTTTATATCATTAGGAAAAAAAATAATAAAAATAACTGTTGCAGTAATTCTGAAGTTTCAGCTAAGTCTCGACTTGAAAGCAGTAGTTGTAACAATGCAAAATGTATTGGAAATAGAGTATATGCTCCTCAGTGTTTCAGTATAAATGAATGTCTGAAATACTTTTTAAATGGGGCTTTACCAGTTGATTCATTATCTTTATCTGAAGAAGATAATATTTTTTTTTTAACCTGCAGCAAAAAATGAAAGTTCCTGTTTAAATCAGTTGACAGTTACTTCAGTAGAGAACAGCATTGCCAGCACTTGACAAAATAGGTAGTTCTTCATGGATTTCACATATGTTCTTGGGAAGTTGTTGAAATAGTGGAGTTTAAACATCAACTAGCATTTTTTAATGAGTATCTTTTATTGATGAAAAAAATGACCCTGTATTAAACACACATAACTGGAAAATTGTGCTCAAGTGTTTTAACTGTCAATGATCATCATCTTGCTTTAGTGATAGTATTTAAATGGATATTTGTTAGTCTTTCAGTGCTGCCTCCTTTTGTAGTGCTTAAACAATGGCTTAAGGCATTTTCAGGCAAGTAAAATATTATTTACATCTCATCATTAGATTACGTCACAGCAAGTCGTCAGTTATGACCTTTTCCTTAGTGTCACCATTTTTAAGGTTGGGAATTGCAAAATGAAGATCATTGAAGATCAGGATAAAGGGAAATGGGTGTTTGTACTTAATAATCAAATTCTGAATAACAATTTTGAATGAATACTCACTTCCCCAAAATTAGATAGTCTTTCAGTTATGCTTTATTTTTTTTCCCATCTGATTTGACTCTGAAGCTCATCCCTGCCATACAACTAGTTTTGAATTGGAGATTAAATGCTGAGGTGTAGAAATAGTACTGAAAGGGATCAGAGACTTCTGCAGTATGGATAGCACACAGAGAGAGTATCATGACCCAGTGTGTAATAGCAATCTTTTGGAATGGTGGGTTGGGTTCTCCAGTTCTTACCTTTCTGAAGTTGAGATGGGTCCATGGAAGCCTTCATCCATGGCTTAAACTGAAAAACATCCGCTCTTGGGAACTCTTCCTTACTCTCCCAGCTGTGTGAGTCTGGGATTAGGACCAGAGCTGTTCTGTTACATGGCCCCCTTGGATTGTCTGGTGGTAACTTTGCTCTGACAATGTCTCCTGTTAGTAGGGTAGAGAACAGCATGTAGCTCCTGCAAGTCTGTCTTGGAAGGAGGCACAGGCAGGCCAAGTGTGGCTGTGTTGAGGAGTGCCTTCAGCCTGCTGTCTCAGGCCCTGTAATGCTGCCTCTGCCCTGGGTGTGTTCATTTCACTTCTCCTCCTTTGCTATATGCACTTCTAGCTGCTGCTGCTGGTTCTGCCAAGCTATTCCCGCTGTTAGATTAGTTTTCTCTGTCAGGGAGAAAAAAACACCCAGAAGATGTGAGTGTCTGCACTCAAGCTATAAGAGTTTTCTGCACAAAAAATTTGTAAATGGGGGATTAACCTAAACAGTTTGTTTTAGGTCAATGAAGATGGTTGTGACGGGGGGAGGTTCATTTTTTGTAGTAGTAGATCTCTAAAATAGCTTTCCATATTAGATATTGTTGCTTTGCAGATTGTATATACTTCCATTAGGTCATGAAATGTTACGAACTTGAGTTTTGAAACCCTAATGCAAAGTACTGTATGAATAGGCTTCCTTATTTAGTGTTGCATATGCCCCAGTGATAAATGATGCCACTGATGTTGGTGTTTATAGGACTTAACTTTCACTGTTGCTGGTGTTAAATTGAGGAGTAGCTGTTTGCAGTGGATATTGTTCTCACATGAGTGAATAACAGCATTGGTTCTTACATGCCGTTTATTTTGCACAACTTGAAACTAGCTTTACCCAAACTACGCATTGTTTCCTCTTTAGGAAGAAAAGTGTCTCATATTTTGCTCACAAGAGCAGTAGGTAGTAGTTCTGTCATGGTTTTTCAATAATCTAACATCCTCTCTGGAATATCTTCTCAATCTGCTGAGAGATAGTTTAAACAAGAATGATAATTGAAGCGTTTCATTCCTTGAACAATGCTAGTCACCTGTTTGAAGAAGGCTACCTTCAGCCTCCTTTCCTATGCTCTTACCACCAGCCATGAGGCAGCGTTGTAAGCACACTTCTGAACTTCAGGAATTAATACTTATTTCTGACTGTCGTGTCATTGCAAGATGACTGACATTCATACTTGAATTTGAAACTAATTTCTGTAACTAAATACATTTTAATATTATATAATAAGTATAAATCTGTCTTTTAGAAATGTTTTGTGTAATAGTAGTTACTCAGTTGTGAGCTGATTAAATATATTGCGATGTGGGTATTATTATCTTACGTGCCTTTTTATCTCAGGTGTTTTGGTGTACAATGCCTGTTCTGGAGTTCTGAAAGAAATAATTAGTAAAGGTTGGCTAGCTGGATTACCTGGGTATCTACATTTTTTTAAAAGTCTTAATGGTTAGAAAAAATCCCCAAACATTTTAATATAGGCACTTAGGCTGCAGTACAAAAAAAAAAAAAAAATCAAAACTTTAAGAATTGTTTGTCGTTTGTCAGCATTTGGAGACCAAGCTATCATTTGGAAATAATGTGTTCTTACCAGGAAACAAGTTTTTGTTATTCAGTGTTCAATTACTAGCTAATTCAATTGTAGTCTACAGAAATTATCCTGTAAATACAAACCCCACTTCAAATTATGCCATGAAGTCAGAAGTTGGCTATTAGGGGGCAGATTACCTAAGTGCAGGTATAAAATCCCAGGTTTGTGAACGTGTAGCTCTCGGGGATAACAGTGCTTTTCTTAGATGAAGTACTGTATCCATGCTGGATCAGAAATGTTGCTGGATAAACCTTGAAAATTTTGTGCTGTGTTCCCGTAATTCAGGCTACAGAGAGACAGCATAGAGGAGCCAGCTCTACAAGAGCTCTGAATTCTGTAGGTATTTAACATGATCCCAGTACCAGTCTTTCTGCATGCCATGGCAGAGCTCCCTAGCCCAGTAGGACTAGAAGATGGTGGTGGCTGTAGTAGGTATCAGAGTGCTATGGTCTGTGCTCTGGAAAGGTTTGGTGAGTCCAGTGCTCACACATGGAGTCCAATTGAGTGCTGAGTGTCATCTAGTTGGTGACACTTTCTGGAATCTGGAGCCCTGGAAAGTACATTATAAAACCCAAGTGGTTTTGCAGCTTTGACTCTGTGAGCTAGGTGTTACACCTCCATATTCAGCATATATTATTCTAAATCTTTGTTATATGTGATATCTTAACTTTCTGCTTTTCAAGGCAATGAAGAGTTGAGCTGCTCACTGGAAGTTAAATCCAGATTTACGCTGTGTCCCGGAACAGACTTTGACCAGTGTGACTCTAAAAATACCAGCTAACTGCTGAAGAATGCAGAATGAGACTTAGGTTTACACAGTAGCTGGGAAGCTGCCAGGTTAAAGGAGAAGCTGTCTTCACAGAAGTAAATTTCTGTTCAAGGTCTTAAAATCTTCATTCTAAACTGATAGCTGTATTTGCTTAATTGTGGCAATTGATAGTGGAATACCACACTTCCTTCCACATACTCTGATTCCTCTGCTATTTCACCTTCAGTGGCTCCTTTGTTATACCTGATAACCTGCCTGGAATAATTATCTTTGCAATGTTTTCTTCACCCACAAAGAAACCATAAAATACATTTGAAATACTTTCTGTTCTTTTCAAAGGGAGCAAGTAAAAGGCCTAATCTGGAAGAGAAAAATTTCTCATGGGCAAAAATGTGATTAACTCATGTATGTTTAAACGTAATGTGTGTTTGAGAAATGTCTGTACAAGGAACTGGCTGCAGACACATACTCAGTGTAGGATATTGTCCACGTGGAAGATCCAAATAAACTTTGGGCATTGCTGTAGAAAGAGGCTCATTCTTTTGAAACAAGTTGTTTAGCAAAGTGTGCAGTCCATATATTACTTAAAATATTTTGTAAATCTGTTGTATAGATCTACCTTAATTTCTTCCAAAGAAGGAAGTAGGCTATTCAGATGATTGGAGGCACATGATTTTTCTTTAGTGGTGTGTATAGCCTTTAATATGAAGTTGAAGGATACAGTGAGATCTTTTGGCTGCAAGATTTATGGTAGAAACTTAGACTGGCCACATTGAAGATAGGAATGACCAACTGTAACAACTCAAAATTTCAGAGAAGCAGAAGAAATGGGTGTGCTGACACTGTACATGAAAGAAATGTTAGAGCTAGCCTTTCTTTGTTTAGTCATGCAAATTTGCATGTGTATACAGCAAAAGAGGAAAATCCTACATAGAAGTTTATTTAAAACTCATGCATCTGGAGTAAAGTTTTGGATTTCAGAAGGAATAGTTTGAAAATTTGTCTAAACAGGGTTACTCTGCCTTGAATAATAGAGAATCTGTTTTAATGAAAAATGTTAATACTATTGGACAGACATCAGACATCAGAAAAGTTCAAGGATGTGGTCTGATTGCATGGACACTTACCTCAAAAAGGCTGCTAGGAATAAGCAGAGTGCCTGCAAGAAACAGTAGGAAGAACTGAGGCAAGAATGTCATGTTACCAATCAAAAGGTGAACCTTAGCTGAGAATTGTTAAAACATGAACAGGCTTGGACTTTGTGTGCTTCAAGAGAGATAATAGAAACATGAAGATTGAAAAATGAGGAAAAAGTTGTAACCATTTGGTATGAAGATAAAAAGATCTGAGACTGATTAGTTAGAATGTATGGTTTCAAAGTCAGCTCCAAGGAATAGTAGCCACAATCTCAGAGGAAATAGCACAGATGTTTATTCAATGCTTTGCACTCACCAGAAAAAAGTCTAAGAAATCACTTTCCATAAGGGTAGCAAAATTGTAAAACCTCAAATTGTAAGGGACAAGGATAATTTGGAATTAGGAATTACCAAGACTGTGATAAATGCAGATTGTATATTTCCGTAAAGTCAATTCATTGATCTCCATTGCAGGATTCTAGAAAAGCCTACTCAGAAATTGACACTTACCTTCAAATTTCTGAGGCAGTCTTTTTAGTAGGAGTGACATCATTAGAGAATAGATACCTCCTGAGTATAGCAGGTACATCAGCAATGCTGATGTTTTAAAAATGTGGAAAATGTTGTGTCCAGTTCTAAGGTATGGAGAACTGTTGGTGAAGCTTCAGAAGAAATTGGGAGGGATGGTGAAAACCAGGGAGAAATGTTAAAGTGCAAAATGAGCTTTCCAAGTGGTGTCAGGCTAACCTGGTTGATTTGATAAGAAAACTGATCTCCTAGACGGGAAGTAGATCTTATCTTTTTAGGCAAATTTTGAAATTAGAGTGATGAAACTGTTGATGAATATTGAGAGGTTTAATTACTACACAGGATGATTATGCAAGAAGAGTTTAAGAACCATGGGAATTGAAGTAATAAATTTAAAAAGGTAGATTTAAAAGTAAAAAGTGGAAGTTAATGTGTGTGGTGTTGTGCTTGATCAGAGTATCTTTTCCTCACAGGAGTAACATCTGATTTGAAAAATCTGGAGGGTGGAGTTGGGTGATGGTGAGATCTCTAAACTGAAGTAACTGAAAAATTTCTGGGCACGAGTCTGGTCTTGTATGAAGAGCACTTGGCCACACAGGGGCTGCTGAGGCATTAAATGGGGTACTGCACACCCTTTTCATGCTCCACAGTTTAAAAAAGGTAAAGTCAAACTGGAGCTGACTCAGAGAAGGACTCACAGGTTAGGAGTTTATTTTTATTCACATTTTTCAGAATCACACGGTTAAAGTTGCTTTGTCAGAATCCAGGTGAGCAAGGAAGGGAATGAGCGGGTGGATTGGATTGACAATGTAAATATTTATGTATTAACTGTAAGAAGGCCTGAAACCATTGGGAAAAGTTCCTGGGTTATTTTTCCGGTAGGAATTGTGAGGACAAATAGCTGCTGTAAGACTTGACTGTACTCTGTTTTGAAGTGATTATGTGTTTTGTCAGTGATAGCTGCAAAGTGGGCTCCAGATTTAGGAAGCTGTTTCTAGTCCTTTGTTTCTATGTCTTAATTGATAATGAAAAGATAATTTATTTAATCATCAAAGTTGAGCATTCTCATTTAGGCAATCAATTTTAATCTGGTTTCACATTTCTATTTTTCATTTTTTTTCCCCAGAAAAATATATTGTTGTTGTTTAGTATAATTTGCTCTAGCTAGGAGAATGCTTTCTATCTCTAATAATTGGCAATCATTATGATGGCATTGTATAGCCTCTGTGCATTGATTACAGTTCTTTGTGTATTTTGATTATGAAAATGGTGAGTTTCTGATTTGTTTTATTCATTATTATGTCCAGCTGCATTTTGATAGAAAGAAGAATTAGATTAAAGGTTTACAAAACCCTCACTTTCTACCTCTTGTTAAATTTTAAGTATTGTCTTTATAACGACAAAAAAATCCCTTCAGAGTCTTCAGGTTTATTTGAACAAAGTGTTCTTCAGTTACTGAATCAACTGTGTGTGTTTATAATGACCTTCAGTATTTTAATTATTAATATATTGGAAGAAAAAATAACACCCCAAGCTTTAGTGCTGTTCTTGGTTCCCAGTTTGATTCTCAGTATTGGATACGTAGAATAGAGGATTCAGCAGATCTAAATTAATGAACTAAAAGGAAGGAAGTTCTCTGTATCTGCTGAAGTGTCCAGCAGTTAATGGATGGTTGTTTCAGTGTGCTTTTTCCCAAGTACTTAGCTGTTGAGCTCCAATCAAATTTGTCTTAACTTTATAGTACAAACACTTAATTGAATGATACTAAGTTTAGGTATTTGTGTAGTATTTAAATTTGAAGTAATAATCTTACAAAGAAAAATATATTCTAAAAACGTGAAATACATAAAAATATGAAGGTTTGGAATCAGTGTTTTTTACCTACGTGTCATCCTGTTAGAAGAGTGCAAGTGTGTAGGTTACATCTGTTAAACAAAGCAGGCTTTTGTGACATGAAATCCTACAGGTCCTATACATGCCAACAGTAATCCTTGTTAGAAGAATAGTTTAGCTTTAGCGGGCTGGAACTTTCTGCCATATGGTTTGTTTACTTTTCTTACAGAGATTAGAGCGTTCTTTCTGTGTTTGATCTCTAAGGATAATGTTGATTTTAAACAGGGGAGTTTTGCTGTGAACAAAATCTGACTTCTGAAATATATTCGTAGTCACATTTTACTTGACTTGTGGTTGGGGGGAATAAGGGACATGAGGTAGAGACCTTGCTTCAACATACATGCATAGGCAGCCAGGACTTTCAGTCAACTGCAGGTCCAGTGAAATATGTCTACAAATTCATCCATGTGTTCTGCTTTCTCTGGTATCCATGCTAGCCCTGCTACTGTGCCTTCCTGTGTGGCTAGGTGTCCTTGAGAGTTGTTCATGAAACCTCTGTTATGGAAGGAAATGCCTTAACCAATGGGTTGGATTCGGTGACTAACTAGAAGATCTCTTCCCTTTCTAGATGACTTAGTCATAGCTATAAAAGATAACTCAATACAGTTATTCCTAAATCCCATACTGTGTGTCAGTGTGTGTACAATTTTCCTTTGAAGGAACAAGCTGGTTTTGTCTTATGTTGTTTTCCAGTATAGGTGATGTCCTGTCTCAACAGACTTCTGTTTCTTGCAGTTCAGTCTGAATTCTCATAAGCCTTGTCAGGTACAAAACCAAATCAGCCCTGACTACCAGACTGTAAAATGATCTGTGTGGAAGACTGGCTCCCCTTTTTATTTTTTTTTTTTCTCCCTGAAGAATTCTGGATGCAGAAAGCACAGCATTCATGGACCTGGATCTCTGAAAAGATCTTCGCTCTCAAGAAGTAGCCTGCTTGCTGCTTGTTTGGTTTTGGTTGTTGGAGCTTTGGTTAGACTACGATGCTGTTCTGTGCTGCCTTTCTTTTTCCCTTCTTTTAGGATGATGAGAGGAAATTAGAGTGGATTGTGTCTGTCTCTTTAGGGTAGTAACTTCAGAATGTCAGTCCTCTTTGTTTTTAGTCAATCTCTCTTGTAATTTCTAAAGATAGAAACTGGGGAATAATTTCTGAAGTTGATACAACTAAACCAAAACCAGTGTGGCACGCATAATGAAAACATGTTTTTAGGAGTGGAATGTAAAGTACTTTAGAGATGTATTGGAAGGTAACTTAAAAAGACTGGCTCTTCTTCTATTCCCTTAGAATGATAGTTTTGGTAGCAAAGCACTGTACTGCCTTTTAAATGTTCGAAAATGCTAGTATTTTGTTTTAAGCTATTAAAGAGATGAGGCTATTTAATTTGAAATTATGAAGGAAGAGTGCAGTAATTTCATGTTTTTTTCTTTTCAATTACATAAAAGGATGCTGTGGGGTTTTTTAAGATCCTATTTAAAATCCTATTTTTTGTTATTTTGTATGAGCAGTACATGGCAAACAGCATGCTCTTTGTTGCTCTGCACCTTTCTGAGCTGTTAATGCAGTCATGCAGCCAGTTAGCAGATTGGGTCAGAAACAAGTCCGTTAGTCACTGGCAACTGGGAAATGTCTTTTGAGCCAATAGATTTCTTTACTCCTCTGGAGTAAAACTTCAGGGGACCCCAAATCCCTTGTTAATCTTTTTCATGAGAGACTTTGGCTCCAGTTACAAGAGAAAAGCCTTCTTGAGAATGAAGATTGAAATATTTTTTTAGAGTGGCCTCTAAATCCCCATTATTCAGTCTTTTTCCTGGCAAAGTCATAGAGACAAGTTCCGCAAATTAAACATGCACCAGTTTGACCATCTACCTACATAATCAGAGCAGGGGAGACCAATCAGATATACATTCTGATATCAGTACCATGTCACTATACATATGCTTAGAAAACATGTAAGCAAAAAAAGAAGAAAAACCTCCCTTGACCAGACTCTTCAGAGACAGAGTACTCTTGAATCCAGAAGTATGCTTTTATGGTACTCAGGGAATCACTGTCCAAAGTAAACAAGAGCAAAGGTATCCCTTTTTCATGTTTTTACAAGGTGTAACAGGAGAGGGGACTTTAAACTAGGTGTAGGACAGTCATCAGTAGCTGCTGTGGGAAATGTGACTTAAGTGATGTCAGGCCATCATTCACCATTCCTTAATATTCAGCTTTCTATTTCTAGTTTTTGATTTCCTAGACTGCATTCCCACATAGTTCATTATTTAATAAGCACTTCTGCATCTCATTGGGTTAGTAGATTGTTGTAAATTTCTTTACAACAATCAGATCTGATAGGAATGTCACAGAAATATCTGGTACTATTTTATGGTGGTATATGCAGTCTCTGAATATCCTTTGGGGCAGACTATTTGAACTCTGACTTAGTGGCTCTTGAAAAGAGTCTTAAGCAGACTAGGATATCCATCATAGTGAGTCTTCCCAAGAGTATTTTTGGAGAAAATTCTTTTGAAGTTGGCATTTATTTCCTAGATAAAATCTGAAATTCTTCAGGAATGGATGAGTCCTAAGCTTGGGACTCATTTCATGAGTAGCGTGTGACCAGAAGGTTGTGCGGGGTGCTCACAACTAAACTGAAGAGAAACAACATCTCATGAAAGTTATTGTGGAATGTAATACTGATATTTCATGGTCTCAGGTTAATAGTTTAAGTTAAAAAAACCCAAACTTTTGAGAAAAGAAGTTAAGAAATTACTGCAAAAATGTTGTCTAACTTTTTGGCAGGACAGTGTCACAATTAGCTGCCGTCAATAGTGAGATGACAATACTCCTAGTTTTGGAGAAGAATAAATTTTCTTTTTAATTCATGTTTTTCACTTAGTTTGAGAGGAGTCTGTGTTGTCTGAGATTCTTAGGATAATTTTAGTCCTTTAAAATCAGTTATATTTATGCAAGTACATGAGTGGAAAAGTTCTGGCCAAATTTGAACTGGATTTTGCTAACTGTTGAAAGAAACATGGGAAGAAAAAATGACAGATGAGCTCTGGTGGATTGAGCTGAACCAGTTTTTTTTACTGCTACCAATGCTAGCTGTCAGTCTTGCTGTTCTGTTGCAGGTGATTTTCCTCATTGCACATGTGGCACAAAGCTATTTAAGCTAAAAATGGACTGTGAACATGGCTTTCAGATTATGTGCAGGTTAGCTGCCTCTATCCTAGATGGGAAGGCAAGCTCTTCATTTTAGAGCTGCAGCAGATGGTTTTATTTGAGCCCCATGTCCTTTTCAAAAGAGCTGTCGTGTTAGGTTCTTACTGAATTACATTTTGCTGTCAGAGAAATGGAAACCTTTTTTCAGTCAGTCTAGGTGGTATAACTAGAATTCTCTTTGCTTTCAATGCAGCATGCAGAATCATGATTTCATGCAGGTTATTTTAGTTGATTCCTGCTGGGATGTGGGATCATGCCAAATTTTGCCAGCTGTAGTATTCAGGTGGACCCTTGTGTCACTTTGTGTAACATTCATAACTAGAATGGTGTAGCAACTTGTCCTAAATACATGCTATTAAAACTTGTGGCATATTTTAAGTAACACATAGAATCACAGAATATTCTGAGTTGGAAGGGACTCACATGGATCATAGAGTCCCACTCTTAAGAGAATAGCCATACAGGGATCAAACCCACAACGTGGGCATTATTATCATTGTGCTCTAATCAACCAAACTCATCTCAGTGGTCATGAGGTATTTTGCCTTGCTGCAAGCATATGTCTTGTTTTTCTTATTTCTAGATAACTTCCTCAGGTAATATTATACACTTCTTAAGTGCTCTGATCTTAAGTTTGCTTATTCTGGAGGTAGAGCTGAGTTTCATACGAGATGTCTCACTTCTCACTAAGTCAACAGCATCCTTTGACTTAACCACTGGAGTAAAATCCATTCATATGCTTGGGATATTGTCAGATGAATTTTAGTCTGAAACTTCATCATAAATAAAATCATCATCAAAAATACTTCATCATGATAAAATCAGTCTGTAATTTTGGAGATCACTTAATAACGCTGAGATCTCTTGGCTACCTTCAGGAGCTGTGGAAGCACTTTGGATGTTTTGACTCTCTGAGAGAACTGGAGCATGAGGTTTCCAAGCAGAGAAAGTGATTTGGGCTGGAGAAGGATATTCATGATAGGAGAAGGGTATTCATCAACACTCCATTGATAATGAAAATTTAGGAAGAAGTGTTATGTAGTAGCACCCTAGAGTAGTGGGAAGCCATACATATGATGAGGTGAGAAAAGCAAGATGAAGAAATAAAACTCTGACAGCAGTTCTAATATTCAGAAAACTGCTTAAGCTGATCTGATGTGCCACTGTTGGGGTCCAGTACAGTGATGCTCTCCAGGGCATCCCATCATGTCTGAGTGCATTACTATACAAGACACTTTTTCAAATGCTGATTTGCAAAAGTTCCTTCAAATGTCATGCTTATAGATCCCTTCTCATTTATTTTTTATGTTCTAATGATACATCATAAGAGGTGAGGAACCAAAACTGTTATTGAACAGACCACAGGGCTGCTGCTCTTTTAGCTTTCCTAGTGGTTTCTGCTCATTATGTTGTGCCAACTCTGCTGTAATGGGGAAAAACCCTGTGTTTATGACTTTAGAGGGTGCACTTCAGTTTTCATTGTGTTTAACTTAGTGAATTATTTTGCCAGGTGGATTCACACATCTGTCTGTGCATGCCATCTCAAAGGAGATGGAAGAGCACAGACAATGGGGGAATAGTGATGTCATTAAGTCCATCTCAACAGAGATGGAAGGAGCAACAGTGAACAGACAACAATGGAATAGGGATGACACTAAATTAGTGTTAACTTGAATTGGTTTATGCAGTTGAGAAGTGGTTTATTTCCTTAATTCAGAGAAACATTGATGAATAGTAGGGACTTTGGAAACCACATCTTGAACTTTTTTTCTCTCAGCTTTAAGGCTTGACAGTGTCTTGCAGTCCACTTCCAAGATGCCCAAGGAAAAACAAAACTCATAATTTTTGGTGGTGTTGGTTTCTCTTCAGTTTTAATGGCATTATTTTAGTTATTAATGTTGGGATTTCTGTTGCCTTTCTTCTGGGTGTAGAACAAGTTACAAACCGTAGCTGATTGTCTGGTTGTATATATTTTGTTGTGTCTTTTGGGCTTGTGTTTTTTTGGGTTTAGTCCTTACTTCCTCATCTTCAAACATTATCTTGTGCGTTGTTTCTGACTTGTTTTTATAGGTATTTTTTGAGAAATTTTCAAAACTTGGACTGAGGGAGTAGCATAGTGCCATAGCATGACAGGGAAGGTTGGAAGAATTCTTTGTACCTTTTTACCCATTAGGTACCCTTGTGTTTCAGTGCAAATGTAAGCACTACTTAATTTTTAAAATTTGTCATCTCTATTTTGGATTTCAGACTTCTTTACTTTTAATAGTTCAAAGATTTTTCTTAAAATGCAGATTTGTCACAATTGGAGTCCTGTAAGGATAGATCCGTTACAAATCGTAGAGATTTGATTTATAGATAAGGCAGAATAATTATAGTATAAAAGTCAGCATGATACATTACATCATGTCCAATTTACAGCATTATTTAGAACCCTTCACCTAAAATGAGTAGCTAATGCAGTGTGTCAGGAGGTCCATATATTTGTCTAAAATGGTCTGTTTTAACATTGTCTTCATATGTCATACTATAACCAAACTGTATTAGTGCAAGCTGTACCCTGATTGTGCTGAATGCTGTGTATCTCATTGATGATGGACTCTGCCTTTTGGGATCCATCAGCTCTAGCTGATACACAAATAGAAAATACTTGTGAAGGCCAGTGGCCATGTTTGGACTGAGACGTGTGCCAGCAGGTCTGCTCCCACGTCCTGAGCAGTCGGTAGGCTTTTGGTGGGTCAGATCAGTGCATGGCACGTGATTAACTTGGAAGTTATCTCACTTGTGAATTTCTTTTAGTAGGGGTGAGCAGAACAGACAGTAGCTGCCATGTAGGGCTTAGGTTGGCTAATGTGAAGTCTAGAAAAATGAGTGTATGAAGTAATTTTGCCTAAAGGACAAAGCAGACAAAGACAATCCAGAGAGCATGCCGTAAAATTCTGTTCTTTCTCGCATCAATCTCATGAATCACCCTGCACTTTGCTCTCCAAATGAAATGCAAGAAAAAGTGCTCCATGATCTGGGTGTATGGTGAGAAAAGTACAGGGAGGAGTCGAGGATTGCGGGCACAATGATGAGTGAAAACAAACAAGGCAGCTGCTCTGACCAGTGCTCTGTCAGAGGGAAGGACGGAGTCACACTCTCAGCTTGCTAAGGCCTGCAGTGGGGTCTTGTAAATAATATGGAATTGATTTAAATTATGAAATATTATGGAAAAGAGGATAAATCGGATGTGCATCCTCTTGATTTTTCTCATGATTTGTATTTTAATATTTAGAAAGCTAAGCAAGCTGACTTAAAAAGCGCTATGCTGTATTTTCTATTTCTGCACGTCTAGCTTTCCTGAGTTGCATCATCACTGTATTTAGAATTGCTTGGTGTTTTTTGCTGATGAAAACACACAGTATAAGTTGCTCAGTTCTTTGCAGATATGAACACCTTAAAGCATTGGGGTTTTAGTGACTGTTAAGTTTTCCCTTTTCTATTTGTTTTTCTTTTTTGTCTGATGTATTTGCTTTGATGTGATGGCATTCTCTTTAGCTTGGCATTTAGACAAAGGTTTCTGATATGTTCTTGCCATTGTGTGTCATAGCTAGCTTTTAACATTTCACGTCAAATTTAGCCTGACTTTTTTGTTGATTTTGTTCTGGTTTTCTACAGTGGACAGGCCAAAATCCCAGCAAATCAGAACTTCTGGTACCATAAGGCGAACTTCTTCTTTGGACACAATAACAGGACCTTACCTCACAGGACAGTGGCCACGTGATCCCCATGTACACTACCCTTCATGTATGAAAGATAAATCTACTCAGGTAAAAGCAGTAAAACAAGACAACAGAGATGTTTCATATAATTGATGTCTACTCAATTTAATTCTAAAGAAATGTGGATTCACTTAATTTTATTAGAAATATGAAATCCTGAAATAAGTTACAGTAGTCTTTTTTTAATCGGTGCTAATGCAATAACATGGTATGCGACAATAATATTTTTATGCTTTTGGAAAACAGTTGTTAAAGATGATTTTCTCAGTGTGGGCAGATCTAGCAAAGCTAAATAAGCAGATATCAATCTTAGCCTTGTATCTGTTTATTTTGAATGCAGAATTGTGCTAGTGTTATTTAAGAAAGAGTTCATATAACAGTGACTGACAAATGAAAAGATTTTACTAAATCATGGTACTAAATCTGTCAGTCTCAAAAACTGTGTGTTTGTGTGGGCGGGGCTGAGGGAAGGCCACTGAGGTTATTCATGGCCTGGTACTCTTGTGAGAGCCTTGGGTTCTCTTCAGGGCTCTGTCCTTGGTAGGACCCTCTGGCAGGTAGGTTGCTGGGGCATTCTACTGCTCCAGTGCTCTTTAACTAGAAAGGTGAATGTTCTTTCTTGCCTGCTTCCTCCTTGTGCTGGAGCTTGTTGCCCATGAAGATGATCACTGTCAAACAGATTAAAAATACATAATTCTAACCACCTCTCCCCAGTTATTATCAAAGGAGCTGCATTCTTGTTTTTTCTGGCAGTGCTTTTGGGGTTTAGAATAAGCCATCTGAGTTCGTCTTCCAAACTAAACTGGAAGCTGGAAGAAACTAGCTCTCTTTAGTTATAGCTTCAGTCTAACAGGCCATGTAGGTTTGGTTGCTAAATCAGTTGTTTATCTCTTGTGCCACAATTCTGATCCATAGTTATCATGGGTCTTGAAATAGATTCTATGATTCTGGTCTTTTGTGTAATACTGAGTTTCTCAGACAAGTTAGAATGTATATAGAAGTTTCCTCATCTCTCAAATATGGTGTTATGCGGCACAGGAAGCCATTTGATGGGGTAAAGCTAAGCACAAAATGCTTAGAAAAGAAAAAAAAAGTCTGTATGTTTCAGAAGTCTTACTTAATGAATTTGAGAAACTGATGATTAAGATGTTCCAAGAAAATTTTTAGAAACTGTAATGAGGACCCTTTGGAGAAGGCTGTCTTCATGTTATTTTCTCCTGCTTATTTTGAAATGAGACAGTCAGTTTTAGCCAAAAAACAGCAGTCATATTTACTGTCACAAAAGATCTACTTAAAAAGCCCTTAATCCTGGATTTATTTTCAAGATGCATTCTTTTCACAATACTATGACTTTAAAGCCTTTCTGTTTTGAAAGCATAATTTCCATTCAGGAGATTTTCAGTAGCATCCTTTGTAGTTACTGTATTTCTCAACCCCTCTCTTAAAATGCATATCCATATCAATCTTTACAAATACCCTTATGAATAGAAAATTTAGAATATTTAAACATTCACAAACAAAGATTTTCACTAGTTACAGAAAAGATAAACAAACTGTTCTATAAATATTTCAGCTCCAAGTATTTGGCAGTAAAATTGCTTTCCTATTGAGCTCAAGTAAGTTTTCAGGTTATGTGAACTATTTGGCTGCCTCCCTTTGCCTCATTCAGAAACTAAAAAATGAAATTTTACCTTTTCAGCATAATCAACTATAAAAGAGAGGAAAAGCATACTGTTGTCATTACAAAATGAAGTATTATTTCAAAGGGGTAGGAACAGGGAGATCTCAAGGTTTGCATTTGTGGATATCTTCCAGCACGGAATTATATTAGCAGTCTTTTTATTCAAATTGTGCCAGACTCAAGCATTTATCAGTACTTAAGTTGAGTCACTACTTGGGACTATGAATATGTAAAATGGAACAAGCATATTGATATGCACAGTGATTTCCAGTTGGAGGGCTTTCTTTGTTTGGTAGGATTTTTTTTTTTTTTTGGTTGGTTGGTTTTTTTGGCTTTTGGGGTTTTGTTTCTGTTTTTTTTTTTGTTTTTTTTTTCCAAATAAAATGCTTACTAGGGAGGCTTGAAGACGATCATGAAACATTGTCTTATGTTTTGGTGTGTGTCTGGGTTTTTGTTGTTTGAGCTCTGTGTAGTTTGAAGTATATCTAATTTCAAAAACTGAGGATGAGTACCAAGTTGTTGATAGGATGCATACATAGCAAATTAAATTAAATAAAAAGAAGTTATTGAAAATCAATAAGCCATTTTCCTGTATGAGCATGTTTCATTGGAGAATAAATTATGTCTTGTTTTACTTCTAAATTCATGAAAATTGCTGTCAGTATAACTTACATTGTAGGTGAAATAAGTATTTCTCTTTCAAGGGTATATTTTGTTCCTAATTAAATGTTAACCTAAAATCCAAATTTTGTGCAGTTTTGTTAAGGTGGTGATTATGGCTGTTCCAAGTTTCTTAGAATTCTTGTTTTTAAAAAAAGAGAGACAGTTTCTGGTCTTCATGGTGATCAGGTGAGCCTTTAATGAGCTTTATTCCAAGTTCTCGTTTCCACTTAAATTCTTTCAACTTGTATAATACTCATTAATAAAATGTTTCTTCTTCATAATAGAAGGGAGGGAACAGAATTTTGCTTGGTTTAGTTTGTTGTATCTTGGAGAATAGGAACTACAGTTCATATTTCTGTGTCCCTCTCTTTCCTCAAGTGTTTTGACTGAAAATACAGAAGATATGTGAAGAGGTTGTTTGCTTTTAGAAAAATGCTCTGTAACGCTGCATTGTGGTATTTGTACAATTCAGTATTTCTCAGAATTCTGTATGTACATTCGTGTATGTATATGTGCATATGCTTGCAACTAGCTGATCTTTAAGGAGCAGCATGTTTTGGATAACCAGAGGTATGCAGTTATATTTAGTAGTGTTTCAAGTATTTCAGAAATGCAGGTAAACTTCCTATTATAAGAAGTTACTTGTGTTGCTATACTTTGTGATTCCCTTCCTGAGTTCCTCCATTGTCCTACTTTACTCTCCTTTTGTAAAATCTGAACTTTTCATTAAGGCCATTTAAAACTCAGTATAATTTCTTTCCCCATTTTTTCTGTCTCTTGGGAGCACCGATGGAACAATTTTGTACACCACTTCTTTATGCTTCATCATTTAAGTATTTCCCCCTTCATGGTGTAAAGAACAATTCAATGTTTAAATGGCTGTGTCTAACCTTGGAATCTTCAGAAACATTTGGATAATTGTCAGAGTTGATAAATATAATTGTTTGGCAGTAGCTTAGTAATTAAAAAGATATTTATAAAATTAAAAAAAACCATGATGTTGATGTCATAACAAAAGTATTGTCAATTAAAATTTGTCGTGGAGTCTTTCTCAATCTAAATAATACAAAGAAACAAACAAATGGCCTAGTGGCATTTCATTATCCAGTGATTTCCAATTGATGACTTCGGCATATCCAGCAATTTTGGAATCCAGTTTTTCCTCATTGTATATGGCAATTAGGTATGGAACAAATGAAACTGAAGACAGTTTGCAAAATGTCTTTCAGAAGTTTTATTTCTCTCTAACCTGCAGAATAGTGAAGAGTTTCTTGGCTAAAATATGTTTTTCTTATGGGTAGGTCAAGGCTTTAATATGGCTAGCTCTCGTTAGACACTTTTTTTTTCTTCTTGGTAGATTTTTTTGCTGTAATATTAACAGACATAAACCAAGAGGCCCAATTTCATGAAGCTTTTTTGTTGGTGTATTAGTTATAATTGATTTTGTGGGATATTTTAATGATGTATATTGGCAGAAAGGACAGGGAAAAAGAATTTGTAATTCTAACTTAACCTGTCTGATGTTTTAAGAGTCAACATCTATAGTCAAATTGCCTTTGAACTCCTTAGGCAATTTCTCTTAGTGAAGTTTCTAGATAGCCTTTGAATGCTTTAGAAATACCTGAAAGCCCATCAGTTTTTATCTTCTAGTGCTGCCATTGGGTTTCTTTTGGATGTGGAAGTTCTTCAAAAACATACTGCTTCCCATATAAAGCATAGACATATGTAGATATTCCAGAATGCGGGCTGGATGTAGTAATTGGAATGAAGGGCTGGCAATAAATATGAGATACTTAAAGTAATGCAGTCTTGTTTTAGGTTTAGGTAGGTTGGTATGCTATGCAGTCATTCTGATCTAAGTGGAAAGAATGTAGATGTATGTCCCTGGCGTGGATGGAAAAGCATGGCAGGGTTACTAAATGTAACAGACCTTAACATCTTGAAAACAAGGGATCCATGTCTTGTAGGTGCAGCATGCATTATCTAGTGTTTTCAAGGAGCTCTCCCTAAAATCTTAGTTTCTTAGTATGGCCTTGCAGGACTAATCCTTCTTCATGAAGTTCAGTGCATCACTTCTGTGATGCTCTGAAATGTTACCAGTTTCAGAGATAGTGCCTGACCTCTCCTACTGTGAGAGGTACTCTTACCCTCCCTCTGACTTGAAGTGCAGCTACTGTGGTTTTGTTTGTGATTCAGAAATTTTTCTTCTAATACAATTCTGAATTACACTCTGGCCTTATTATTTTTTTTTCATATGCTTAACACTTCAGAAATACACTTGCAGCTTAAATGAAGGCTTCCATTGATAAGCCTGTTTTGTGGAAGTTGTAAATAAGATGAGAAAACAATTTCCATGAAATGTGACAGATTGTGGGTGCTACACACCCTCGTCTTATTTGTGATCTAAATTACAGCATTTAAGTGAGATATGAGGTGTTCATGCATAAGCTAAACTTAGGAAAGCAGAATTTTTGTTTGAATACAAGAAGTCTGGGGTACTTCTGTTTGTTTTTTAAAAGCTTTTGCTTGAATACAAAGATTAGTTGTTACAAACCCAAAATTATTCTTCATATAATGTGGATTACAGCATATTGCAAGTAGCAATTTCCAGGGTTTGAAGAAGACTACCTTGCAATAATATTCTAGTAACTGCTTATGTTGTATTATTTTTGTAAAGCTTTTTCTTTTTTAAATTTGCGTCTAAATAATACATAAATATAACACTGACTGACTTCAGTACTGTGCTAGGAACATAATACAATGTTTATAATCTAATACTGCAGGTAAAACTGGGGATCACAAATTGTCTGCCCCCTGTATACTGTGTACACATACTTTGCAGGTTGTGTCTTGACTCAGTTTACCAGGGGCTGAAGGCATCCATGTAGTCCTTGTCTCAAGGGAGATGCTATTTGAGTGGAAGAGAATAGTGAATAGATATTTTCTGATTTTTATTTTTGATTTCTGAGTAGATGCTCTGCACTATAAGGATTCCCACCTCTCTCTCCTAGGAGTCAGTGGTGTTGTTGATGAAAGTCTTTAGGGGTTGATCTTAATTTGTGTTTTGTCCTTGCTATCTGAATCAATATCTGTGTTTATTAAAAATGCAGTCAGGCTCATGTGTTCTACATATTTGTTTTGTTTTTTTGGCAGTTTACTTCTCTTTATTGAGAAAGTCACTTTGGCTTTTTAGATTCTTGATACCTTTTCAGTTTATTAAGCTGTAGTTTAAAGGATATGAGCTTATAGTGATCCCTGGCACACCCTTTTGAACTACAGCGAAGTATTTAAGCCCCCGAACTGCCTGGTTCTGCTTCATCCTGGTGTTCCCCAAATGGTGGAGCAGGGCTGTATTCAGAAGATGCTCTTCAGAAGATAAATTTTCTTGGAATTCCCTTTTTATTGCTGTAGTTGTGTGAGGGTATGGTTCCAGCTGTACTTGGGATGTAGTAAAATATTGTAAGAGCAATTTAAATGGCAAAGTAAGTTGTGACAGCTTGTGAAAGCCTATGATTTTGAAAAAGTAAAAAGTTTTCCCCATTTTCACTAGTTCAGTAGGTATCTGTAAGCTACTTCAATGTTTTTTAAAAAACCAACATTTAAACCCAGCAGAATGTCTTCCACACAAATTTCAGGGAGATGAATCTGCAAAACCAAGTCATTATTTAGAAGGTGACTCTGTTAAAATGCAGGGCAAGCAGATGCACACACACAGATAGCACATGCATATGGCAGAGGCTGTGCTTTGGGTCAGGAGAGTTAAGTGCTGCCTGGCTGAGGGACTGCCTTGTCTTTCACATAATTTTAAGTAGTGTTTTAACTTTTCACATTTGATTTTATTCTTTTTTTTCATAACCACATTATCTTCTGGTTTCTTCCCCAGACCCAAACAGAAGGGGGTATTTCATAACAGTCATGTAGTAAGTACACAGAACTCTTAACTTTTCATATAAGGACTTATTTTTTCTTTTCTGGAAACATGCAGGCAAAACTTCAAGACTGACTTTTTGCATTTGGCTTTCTACACCCACACAGCTTGCTGGGCCTTTGGTTGAAGTATTACTGGTGGTGTAAAAATAACAGAGAAAAAGCCCCACCAAAACCATGGAAAGTGCAGGGGTGGCAGAAAACACGAGAGGGTTATGTAGGCCTGTGCACACAGAGACTGAGCACATGAAATATTAGCACTGATGAGTTAGCTGCTGGGCTGTAGGCTGTATAATACCATGGCAGTGGTGGTTATCAAGGTGCAGCCCATGCTCTGAAGCTACAGTTTTGAGCTTGATAGTCCCATGGCTGCCTGGAGTGGCCTGGCCCTGGGGCTGCTCCCGGCTCCCTTTGCAGGGCAGCCAGGAGCTGTAGGGGTTGCTTTGATGGTGCTCTCCAGGGTGGTGCTCAGCCTCCTGCCTGAGCCAGTCTCCAGTATCCAAAAGCTTCTAGGTCTTAGATGGGAAGCAAGAGTCAGGAAAGCTGTGGAGGAGCAGGGTTTTCATGCATGAGAACAAGTCCCACAGGCCTGTGGATCCCAGATCCTATTTGTCTTGTGGGCTGGGGTTTTGTCTCTCTAGAAGTGTCAGCAGTGGTCCCCTCCCTTAAAAACCCCATGGACAAATTATTGTTTTCAGTGGTACAGTTTTATTTCTTATGTACTTACTGTGAAAGATTCAGCTAATACTAGTAAGAATTGTTGGGGGAACCCAACATCAACAGATTTGTGTGCCTATAGCACTGATAAACTGATTTTATACAGTTAATATCCCAAACTCTTCTTGAATTTTAAATGTTTCCATTGCTCCTGTGACTCTCTTGCTCAGGAATTCTGGTGGAAAACCTCAATTTTCATTATAGCCTTGTGGCAAATAAGGATAGAGGTTGAGAGTTTGGGCTTTCTGATGCTTCTCAGTCTTTAGGGGTTAATTTAAGGACAGTCCCCAGACTTCTAGGCTTTGAGATATGGCTAGAAAAGGCATGCCTGTCACTGTGCTGCTCATGTAAGTTGGTGCCAAAAAGAGTAAAAGCTGTATCCAACTCTTGCCAAGTCAGAGTTAGCAAGAAGGGATTGGTTCTGTGGTCCAGTGGTTGAGGAAGACAGGTGGGAGAAGCGAATCCTGGCTTGAGTTTGTTTTACAGTGTTTTTTAATGGTGTGGTTTTCTGAACTGCCCACTAAGTGAAATGTAGACATGGATGCCAAAGCACAGTGGGAGCAGCCAGGTAAGGTTTTTTGTCAGGCCTCTGATTCCTTCTTCAGCAACGTGCGTGGTTCTCATACTTTGTAAATGCGAGTTTACAAAGCTTTGTTTTCTATATTGCTTTTTATTTATTGAGATTAGTAGTGCTGCATATCATATTCTGAAATTTATTCACATAACTCTTACACTGCCTAAAGAGCAAAGCAGTAATTTGTGCCAGAAGTTTTTCTCACCTGGAGAACTCAGTACAGCATATCTTCTTTTTTCCCCTTCTAGACACCCAGCTGTTGGGCTGAAGAGGGAGCAGAAAAGAGATCACATCAGCGCTCAGCATCGTGGGGAAGTGCTGATCAGCTGAAAGAGGTGAGAAGTTTTGCACAGTGGAGCATTTCAAGTTTTTATAAGCCCAAGACTTTTTTTAAACCCTATCTGGAGTCCCGGAAACTGCACCCTTTCCCTCTCCTCTTTTGCTTTTGAAACGGGTTTTACACCCAGTCTGAGTTGTTTGAAGAGTGATTGTTACTTTATGCTTGTTGGACTTCCTCCCTGCATACTATGAAGTATTGGTTGTGAAAGAGTGGCCAGAGTGAGCATTGAGGAACCAGCTTCTTGTTGCTTGCTTTCTGTTCAGTGTTACATTAGTTAGCTTTCTGACACTTAACGCTGCTCTCCTCGAAGAGACAAAGTGTCAGGTGGTATGTTCACATATCCTTGCTTAGAAATTTAGTTCAGATTTTATGTTGGAGATGGAGAGGACACCATTCCATAAAAAAGTGTTGATACAGTAATGGTATGAGTGCTTGAAATGCTCTTTACACATATATATTTTGCTGTAGACTACAGTTGCAACTAGAAAGAGCCTTAAAAAAGTGTATTTGCATCATGAGAAAGTTGATAGAGTAGAATGGTCTCCAGCTCAGTTGAAATGAACAGTATCTCAGTTTTTGTCCCAGTAACCTCCATTTTGTCCAGAGTTTGAGTAACTAAATCTGTCCAGAACCTAATAAGGGGCTACATTCAGCCTCATGCCCATGTCAGGAAGAGTGTATCCTCTCTTCAAGAACTGCACTTTTCTTTTAGAAAAATGAATCTTGCAGCATGAGGTGGAACTTTTCCTTCATACACTGGGCTTTTTGCATGCTCTTTCCTAACTCCCTGTTGAATAGGACATTCAAAAATGAGAAGGAATGTATAGGTTATATAAGGAGAAGTTAAAAGGCAGTATATATTCTTCTTCTGGACAGCCATTGGTAGAATAATTGTCAGAAGGAGTGATGCAGGTTTAATTACTCAAGTTTTAAGATCACATTTGACAAATAGGGAATAATCTTGCAATCCATTGGTGGCAATAGCCTCATTTTTAAAGGTGAGGTCCTGGGCCAAAAATAGGTTGATCAAAAGAGGGTTTTCTGGTCCCATCTCACCGAATACATCTCATGAAACCTTGATATACTGGTACATGGGCCTTTAGTTGCCTGGATGATTTCATCTGCAGCTGTGAGGAAGCATTTGGAATCACAGATTAAGTGACCAGAAATAAGTGTGGAAGGAGTTTTGTGTCTGAGAAATTTTGGCTTAAACCTTACCTACCAGCACAAAGAAGTTAAAATACAGACAGGAGTAGCATCTGTTTTTCTAGGATAATGTTTCCTTGCTTTTACTGAGAGTCTATCCTTCATACTCTGGCAGTTTCCTATCAATTTCTGTAGCAAGCAGCTCTTCTTCACCACAGGCCTGTGGCTGTCAGTGATAGTGAACCCTTCAGCATTTAAACAAGTTTCTGCCATTTGATAACAGTGGTCCATTGTGCTGGGTTGCCACCCTCTTGGTGTACTGACCACAAGAGAAAGATAAGAAATGTGTGCCAATGTGTTTCACAGTTCCTTTTTTTGCTAGAATGCCTTAGTAGACAAAATAGGTTCTGTGGAAGAGAGTTGTTTCTATTCAAACTTTGCAATGGTTGTTCACCCCAAAACCTACCCTTGTCTTCTTCAGCACACAGTTCTTCCCCTTCCTCTGTTTTCCTTTCTCCAGCTACTCAGGCCAGTTTTCTTACCTTTTCTAGTTCCTTGGGTTCATAACCCATGTCATACTTCATGCATCATCCAGCCACTATTCATCTACCCTATTTGAGCTCTTGCTCTGTTAACTTCCAGCTCCTTGTTAGTTCTGGCTATCCATTGTTTGGCTTCTGTTTTATCTCTTTCTTTTTCCTTTCCCTCAGTGTCAGCCTGTGTGGTGGGTGTTAAGTGTTTGTTCAATACCAGCAGTATCTGTGCTCTTAGTTTCTTTGTGCCACATTAATCTGCAGTTCCTGGAAGGAGAAATTCCCTGGGGTGGTTCTATTCAAACTGTAAAGCCCACGAGAGACAGAATTGTTAACAAGTGCAGCTGCCAGTTTCAGATATCTTTCTTGAACATGTGCAAACTGAAATTTTTGCCAAAGCTTCACCAAATGTAAAGATTCTTCCAAGGGACTTGAGGAGCACATTTGCAGCATCAAGGACCCTCAGGCAAATGTTTGGCTTTTTCATCCAAAACAGTGGAAAACAGAACCATGCAGGTAAAAAGCTTAAAGTCATGTGCTTTGGCACATAAAATGGTGAAATCTCTTCAACCCTCCCTTTCATTTTAAATCACATTCTTAAACAGCCCTAACACTTTTACTGAAGTCTCTGATGGGAAGGAGATAGAGCAGAAAGTTGCATGGTAGACATTTGAAAAAGCTATGGGTAGCTGAAAGCAAGAGCATAAGTAATGGAAATAAAATTATCACCTTCTACTGGGCAACTGCATTTCTTATGTGTAGTGTAGGTAACATTGTTCTGCTCAGAATTTTGAATCATTTTCCCCAGTATTTGACAGTAAACAAGTAGATAGCTGTTGGCAGTTTCCATGACTTGTTTTAGCAATTTGTATTCATGTTTTCTTGCTTCAGAAATTAATGTAATGATTTCTAGCATTTTTTTAATATGTTGGTAGTGTAAACTAGACAAACACTTGTGTGATAGTTACTGGTTTTGATAAAATAAGATTGTGCATTTAAGTTCAAAAAATAGTTTTTTCTTTGGTTAATTTGAGTACTATTAAAATTAAATAAATTTATGTAATACAACTGGTAGCTCTTTTTTAAAGCTCTACATAGTAAAAACTGAAAGTGAGTGTGTAGGTTTAACATCGCAAGCAAGCAAATGAATTCAGAATAAACACTTACAAAATGGATTTCAGTTTGGGTAGTGAAACTTACTTTGCCCTTAATTGAAATAGCTGTGTGTCAGGATTAAGTCTGTCTAGCACTAAAATAGATATATATTTGCTTTCTTGTAGTGAGTCTATTAGAAATTTTGAAGTCCTTAGCTCTCAATATAAACTTTCCTTTAATCATTTCATAACAAATCTACTTTTAAAGAATTTGTTTATTCTGAAGGGCTCTACTACTTGATTTTAAGAAGTCTTAAGTGTAACTTGTCTAAGATGATGCCATACTGCTTAAGCATTATTTCAATAGATACATGTCTTGACTGGGACTTAAAGATTGCTGTCAGTCTTTATACTGGACACTCATATTTTTCCCTTTTCGACCTGAATAATTAGTTTGAAATTCTCTTGACGTTGTTCAGGGACAATTTTAGTTATAGCTTACCCTGAACTGGAATTTACCCAGAACTGGGAAAAACCCTTTATTTAAAACTAGTAGTTTTTGCTTTGTATAGGTTTTTAAAGATGTATTTCAGACAGCTGATTTTTCACTTCCCTTAAGCAGCTCTCTGTGCTGTATCTGTTCCACAGACAGCAGCAGCCCCCCATTGGAAGGTCCCTTTTGCTCTAACAGAGTACTTGAAAAGGAGTTAGGAAATAAAAGAGAATTGAATATGAGAGCTTGCATGCCTAATGTGCTTTCATATAGCAATTGAAGGATTGTATTGAAAGGTTTAGGGGGAATTTATAATGCTTGTTTTGCTCTTTGACCTACTGGTTAACTCGTTTATTAACAAACATTTAATGAATGAGAGGGGGCTCACTCATTAACAAGGAGTTTGTGGCTTGATCAGCAGTAGGAGGTTACCATGTTGTGTAGGCTGAGCTGTAGAAATACAGCCTATTGACTGGTAAATATTAGTGGGCATTTGAGAGGTATGGTGGGATGTGTCAGGTTCCTTCATATTAGTCTGCATCTAGGTCCCTTCAAAAGGGAAAAACTACCAGGATATTTAGATTATCTCAGTGTTGTAAAGAACTGACCTAATTTGGTTATTTCTCAATTTTGTGCCATTAGTTATATTAGACTGCATGCATGCCACAAGTGGCATAGACAAAATTCATATTATTTGTTGTACAGCTTTGAGTTATAGAAATACTTAGCAGGCAAAAAAAATTATTTATAGGGGGTTTTCCTGACTTGTTTGTTCAATAATCCTGGATGGTCATCTTACCTTTGGCTGACAGTAAACCATGAAGACCAAACTGAAACTTTGTGCCCTGAATGACTTTGTGCAGGTTTCTGATGCACTGCTCTTTGTGTTTTCTCAGTGGTTTTTGTTGGTGGGGTTTTTTTATAAATTACTTTAAAATAGGTGAAGAAAAGAGTCTTTCCACTGCATCAGCAACATTGCAGAGAACAGTCACTTGGAAGAGCAAAGTCTAAAATTTTCTTAATTTTTTTTTGAAATGTGCACAGATCTGTACTGTGTTTTCCTCCTCCATGCAGTCACATGAGAGTACTTGTCAAATGTGAATTAAAATATATGTTTTTAAATTCCCTATCATATATGTTTACGCATTGAGATGGAGCAAAACAGTTTTAGATAACAAATGGCATTCGAACATTGGAAGTAGCATTCAAATTGAGCTTACTCAGTGATGAATTCCTTGACTTTTTTTTCTTTTAGATGTTTTACTTTCAGCTGTATCCTCTAAGAAAATAGCTGTATTTTCTAATGAGAATGTTCTGCCCATCTTCAAGTTAGGTAGGCAGGGAGAGCATTTGAATTGGTAAACAAAAGTAATTCACATGTTAGGGATCTAAACGCAATATGTGCAAGGCTAAGGCTTAAATATCTCCAGCAAGTGGGTGCTTTAGGATACAGATTAGATCTTTTTGTGATGATTTGCACATGTTCCTTAATATGACTGTGTCACACTCATGCTCAGTACTTGGGCGTGTAGGGGAAGTGGTGTCCCAAACCCTTTCTGTTCTTAGCTGCTCGGTGAAAATGGAGTGTTTTGTTACTGCCCTTTGGTTGGCCCAGTGTAGCACATGGTTCCTTTCCTGCCACTTCCTTGTCACCATTTTCTTTGCACAGATCTGGTCTAATGCTGGATCTTCCTGTAAGTGCCTGTTTTCCTGATACCATTCACTTGGCACCATTTTCTTTTGCACAGCAGACTCCCTAGCTCGTATTCGCTGCATCAGTTGGGTGCCATCAAGGCATATGTTTCAGACTCTTTTCTTACTCCATGAATTGTCTGTTTTGCAAGAATTAGTGTAGCTCATACTGTAGATGGTTTTGCTTATGTTTGGTGCTCTGATGGTGCTTCTCTGCTGCCTGAAAAGAAGGTGTAGATAAATTTGGAGGAAGCTAGCACAGCTGTTAGTAGCAGTGGCTACTATTCCTGTTAGTAGCAGTGGCTTTATTTCAGCTTGAGATAGAAAATAATTGGTAATTAAAAGATAATCTTGTAGAAGGAAAAAAAGCTATTGCAATTTCAGGATTAGCAAGTGGTAGAATCATTGTGGACTTGGTGAAGAGATGGAGCATTGTTCAGTTCAGCAGATTTCGTGTACTCATTGACGCTGCCAGCTTGCTGGTTGTCTGTGCCAGCAAGCCTCTGTCTCCCAGGTCTGCAGGATAAATAGGTAATGGCAGATTCCTTTTTATATTCCCATTGTTACTTTCTCGTTTTCTTATCCAAAAGTAACTACCACATCATGGACAGCTGGGGTCCTGCAAGTTCAGGGCTAAGGACATATGATCTAAGAAGGAGCATCTGTTTCTTCACTGCATTGCTTGTTTGGCTTAAGAGATTGTATCAGCTCCAGATACACAGTCAAATCAACAATTTTCCATCTTCTGTTTCTCCTCAGTGACCTAAGCACTCTTTTCTTTGTTAGTGTCAAGAATCCAAAATACACATGTTCTTGAGGTGGCTGAGAGAACCTTGAATTCCAGGGATCCATTGATTCCTTTCACAATATCAGAGCTTCAAGGTTTTTGGCTAGCCTAGAGACACACCAGCCTATCAACACTCTCCCATTTAGAGTTTTCACTATCCAGATTTTACAGTGAGAGGCTATGTTGTCAAAGATTTGCAAGCTTATTTGTGTCAGAAATCAGTCAGTCTGAGGTGGTATCGTGTAGATATTTTCTTTTCATAGTGTGCTCCTGAGGAAAGCTTAGAAACTGTATTTCATTTAAATTAAACAAAATAGTGTATTTAACTTTTTGACTTAGGAGGAAGTGCATGGAATCAAGGAGAGGCAGTAGAAATGAAAGATTTATATACATCACTCTCCTTGCTTTCTGATTATTCTTGTAGCCAGCCGTCTCTGTCCACACCTGATCTTCTAATCTGAGCATCATTTTTCTCCTCTGTTTTTAAAGGGGAAGATGAAGATTATTTCCCAGTTCTCCCTATTCTTCACCATTCCAATGTAAGACACAAATATTTGTAATGTGTGTATATTTACCAGAGTAGTTACCTGCATGTTTTTTCATCTGTGGAGTTAGATTTCCTAAGTGCTTTTACACCTACAAGGAGAAGGGGAAGTTTCTAGACAAATGGATTTATTTTCTTTTAGAGATGAAATGCCTCTTCAGACTCCAAAGTTCCTTGCACTATGGTGCTCAAGTTGCACCTTTGATCAAGAGTTTAGTGTCCCAGTTCTCTAAATGTAGCTCATCTGTGTAAGTAATGCAGTTGTATTAGGGCTCTGTTTTTCTGGATATATTCAACACACAGACCCTTTTGGAACTCTTGAACTGTTTGTCTGTTGTTTAAAGATCAAAGTATTCAGCCATTTCTGAGTAGCAGTTCTGTAAATACGGGTAATGAGCTGTGGCAAAACTTGATATGAAGCCTTAAAGATAGATTGTTCTTCTGTGAGTGCTACCAGAACCAGCACAAAGAAGAGTTCACAGCCTTCAGCAGGGCTCCATCCAAACCTCTTCACCAAGCACTGTCATCTCTGACACTGTGAAAAGTGATGGGATTCTCTGACACAGAGTTGCTTTGCAAGAGTACCAGTGATATATTTAACTACTTGGAAATAACCACAGAATGCATGTACTTGTGAGTTGTCACTCAGAAAGAGAGGTTAGTTTCCAGCTGATGTATGAATTCCATGTGCATTCATTCTCCTTACTTGCCCTTCAGGTTTTTAAAATTTCTAACTCTTGCTGAGTTAAAAATGAAATGGGGCCATGCATGGCCTTATATTCCAGTGTGCTGAGCATGAGGAACAGTGGGATTAGAGCCTAAGGGAGCAAATTATCCAGTTTTAAGGAAGTGTCTGTACCTGTTGTGTGAATTTGCACACAGTCTAAACTTCTGAGACAATGTTTATAGAGGTAAGTACTCTCTTTCATGTAGAAGTTTCCCAGGAGGAATAAATAAGTAGAGGAATCCCGAAATGAAATTCTTTGGTTTCTTGTTAAGGAGCAGGTCAAATGGATAATGGCTTTAGTTGCATTTGACATTTAAAATGTAACTTTTGATTAGACATCTTCACAGCAGACAGCAGGAAAGATAATTCCGTCTGCCTGAAGGAATCTGTGATAATTTTGCCTGCAGGGAAGTGCTATTAAATGTATTAAATAAGTACTCTGAGATGAGCAGTGCATTTTGAGTGCCAGTTGTTTGTGAAGGTTCTTTACTTTAATGATGAATTATTATGAAAAAACTTTGTTTTGGTTTAAGATCAAACAAATTAAACTGTAGGCTTCAAAGTCCCCAGTTTAAACCAGTTACAGATTAGAAGATGCTACAAATTGTCATTCTGACTACTTTTATTTGCATCAGATATTACAGTGCTTGTGTGTAAATGAGGAAATTCAATAAATAAACTAAGCCTGTTGTCATATTCAGGTTGGTGAATAGGGCAGATACTTTGGAGTAAGTATCTGATAAGCAGAAAAAAGCTTTAATGCTCATACTTCAAGGAAAGGCAATCCTATACGCCTGTAAAATCCTCCAAAGAGGATTAAAATGTCCATGATTCACTTTATATGTGAAGATTGGAGCAGTTACCCATGTGATAACTCATTCTCACGTCACCTGAACTTCTCTCCAGCAGATTGCCAAACTGAGGCAGCAGCTGCAGCGCAGTAAGCAGAGCAGTCGTCACAACAAAGAGAAGGAACGTCAGTCACCTCTCCATGGCAACCATATAGCAATCAGTCAGACTCAGGTAAGTGGGCAGCTCCTTATATTAACAGCCTCCCACCTTATCAGGGTTGGCTGAATGGCCTGCTGAGCCTTCCCATCTGCCTTGTGTTTGTTCTCTTGTGTGGCACATCAAATGCTTAACAGTCTGATACTGCTGTGCCTTCACTGGAGTTTATCTGATGGTTGTCATATAATAAAAGAAGGGTTGCACCAGGATAGCAACTGAAATATATTATGATACTGTAAAAGTTATGGGCATGGCCAGAAAAGGCTGTGCTTCCAGGGATGTGTACTTGATTCCAAGACTCATTTTTTTGTGGTAAACTCTCAAAGCTCCTCTGGAAGGTATTTGCTGATCAGTTTTGCAACCTAACTCCATCTGGACTAGTTAAAAAATAAAAATAGAAAATAAAGAAAAAGGAAGTACCAAAGCAGGGTGCAGTGGAGGATACCCAAAGCAGTCATGATCTAGTCACTACAACCTGTCAGCAAAATTGAAACTCTTTTTACCGTTTTAAAGCTCAGGTGAGGTTCAGCCAGTATCTTCATTAATCTTAAGGCGCTTGTAGAAAGCATTTAACCATGACTTATTTGAGAGTGCAGATATTTGAGTTCTGATTAAATTTCACCTATAGTAGATCCTTAACTTGGACTCCTGGTTACTAATAGGCCACTCTTTGAACATCTGAAATGTTTATTCTATCATGGTATTTCCTGAGTACCTTTTTAACTACCTGGTGTTCTGTAGCAGCTAGTTACAGCAGCTGGTTGAGCTGTGATGCCTGATTCTTTACATTCCTTCTATAGGGATAAAATCTTGTTTTAGGTCAAATCCTAATGCATGAGGTCAAATCCTAATGCATGCAGCCAATAGGAATTTGATGCTCTTCCTGAACCTGTTAGCCTTTTTAACAAGGGTTCCTACTACATTTGGCATCCAAAAGGGTTTTGCTTTATATCTCAAAGTAAGCTGTTGCAAGTACCTGTGCCATTATAGTGCCATAGCAGACAGTCTTTGACACAGATTGAAACCCACCTAAAACATATGCTGTGAAGAAACATTTAGTACTTGGAGCTCACTTTGTCATTGCTCATGTGACATTTTGGTTTCTCAGGAAGATGTTCTCTGATAAAGCCATTCTGCAGGCTGTGTATTCTGGCAGTCAGAGAATGCTTGCAGGCAAATGACTTGCACCTTGGGAGCTGCATGTTGTGCAAGATTCACTTGATAAGAACTCAGAAAAAATGTTTACATTTTGTCTTAAGCATCCTGTGAATCTGTGAGGAGGAGGAGAACACGTTGATTGACACGTGAGACTGTTCATGGCTGTCAGTGTAGCTGCTGCCAAGGTGAAGCTTTTAAGGTTGACTGTGCAAGATGTGTGCACTCTTGGGAATGTTTCCTGTTGGTAACAGCTCCACTCAACAGGCTTTTCTGAAAATCATGTTTGTACTAACTTAGATGCTTGTTTCTTAAACTCAAGATGATTTCTCTTAAGACCTTTGGAAAGGTATAAGCTACTGAAGGTTCAGAATGAATGTTTTATTTTGCATTTGCTAAAGCCAACCAGAGGAGTAAAAGTGCATTAAGTGAATATTTCAGTTGAGTCATTAAGTGTTAGGAATGTTATGAAATGCTTTGTGGATCCCAGTTAGCATCAGGGCCCCATGCACTTCCCATCCTCCTGCAGTGTAAACTTTAGTCTGTGCCTCTGGAAAGTACATGCACCTGTCTACTTACTACCAAGTGAAGTCACAGAATGCTTTGGTTATACAACTCTTTTTTGAGTTAAGTAGAGATGATTTTATTGGCTTTTGATTTATTCAGGCATTTGTTTTTATTTAAATTCATTGAGTAAAGATGATCTAGATGGCAAAATTAATACACAGCTTCTTACTTAGTAATGTTTTAGTTTTGGTCTCAGGCTTCTGCCTTTATTCTGTTTTCCATCTTTAAATCATGTTGCTGTCTACCTTCTAGGCTTGTATTTCCAGATCTGTCCCTATGCCACTGTCAAGCATTTCAGTGCCAAAATCAACTGCTTCACGTGTGCCGTGTAATGTAGAAGGAATAAGCCCTGAACTGGAAAAAGTATTCATTAAGGAGAACAGTGGAAAAGAAGAGGTATCCAAGGTAAGCATATAGTAACATGTTTATGGTTGTTATCTCTTTGTAATCTATAAACAGAGGGAAAATCTTCCTCTTGAGGAGCCTTCATTGTGGCTGAAATTACAAATAATTTTCTTCAAAGAGCTGTTTGTTTGAAAACTTTATTTCAGTGTTGTAGCATGGTGGGATTTTTTTTTTTGTTGTTGTTTTTCTTTTTTATTTTTAAAGGGCTTCTGGCCAAACCTACTTTGTTTAGAATGCCCTTTCTGTAGAGAACTTACAAGTTTTTGTGAGAAATACAAGTGTTAAAACATTCAGACACTTCAGGCTGCAGTAATAAGTAATTAGAGATCAGGAGATTGTTATATTTGTTTAATTTTGCACTCTTTTTCTTGGGCAAGATGTAAGTTTCCAGTGTTATGCTCTCCTTTTTGGTTTTAATGCCTTTTTTTCCCATGAACTGAATGAGGACCATTTTACTGCCATGAAACCTCTGTGATCTATCATGGGAGATCTCTGAATGGAAGTACTGACAAATGGGGCAGCTTTGCTTTGGAGCATTGGAGAATTTGATGACACTGAAAATGTGGAATACTTGGTTTACAGCTACTGTTTCCTTAACAGCCAGTGAAAATTTTCTGCTGTGGAATAAAGTACTCCACATTTCTTTTCTAATACTTTCCAAGTTGTAGTGCTTTTCTCATAAATGATCCTATAATAGCAATTCAGTATACAAGTCAAGCTATAAAACTTCCATCAGAAGTTTAAGGTTCTGAAACCTTATATTTGCAGTTCTTTGTATCAGTAGTAAGCTTAAAATTTTTAGGAGTAGTCATGGCTTCTCCAGACACGTGGTTGTGTGGACAAAGTAGTCTCAAGAATGAAAAACCGTAGTAGAAGTTCTATGCTAAGTTTTTTTTCCTAAGGCTGTCTTATGCCTTTAGAAGAGGAGTGTATGGTACCAGGGGAATAAGGAAATAAAAATCAAACATGCAAACTGAAAGCCCAACTCAACAAGCCTTGTTGCAGCATCTCCAAAAAGTACAAAAGTGTGTATGGTGGTCCACCATTGATGTTGCTATGGCTAGGGTTGTAATCTCCTGTAGTTGGAGGATATTTCATTTATCTATCAGACAAATCATCCTTGTAAATGTTTTCCTTGGGTTTAACAGCTTATTGCTTGGGATGCAGAGCTCTCCTGTGTTACTGAATGTACAGACTCTGATCCAGCAAAACAGTTAAGCACATACTTAAGTGCATTGTTGGATTTGGGCCAGAGGTGCTCGGAGTTTACGCAACCAAGGCAATAGTGAACCCTTCCTCCAAACATTCAGCTGGCAAGAGCTTCACACACAAAAGAAAGTCATAAATCAGACATTGCCCTTGAAGTCAAGTCCATCTTTGTGGGCAGAGGATTGTTTCCTGCTATGTAACTGTTAATTTCTGTGAAGTCTGGTCTTGTGGGACATAGAGTGGGACTCCTAGCACTGTCTGTGAGATTACAAGATCTCAGTTTGCTTATGGAAGATCATAACAAGATCATAATTTACTCAAGTCTTACTGCTGGTGAACTTTCTCCTAATACAACAATTTAGCTGTGTTTTAGCCTGGGGGACTGGAGGCAGCTAGGTTAAAGTTTAGGAATCACTGAACAGAAGATAAATCATAGGAAACCAAACTCTAGTAAATCTGTTCGGTTTTCTTTCAGTTTTCTGCCATTCTTTCTCATTGTAACATTTTGTATTTTTAGAAACTATTTTAAAAGCACAGTCAAAGATAGTTTGTTGCTTTGGAATGTCTTCTGTCTTTACTCATGCTGATTTAGTTCTGTTACTTCTCTGAAACATTTTTTTTTTTTTCATTTTAACATCCTAATGATGGTTAAAATTGTAGTTATAAAAGCAAAAATAATCAAACCACTATTTTATTGTCCAGTTATTTTTGTATTTCATAAAGATAGTTGAGGATTAATAATGTCTTTGTGTCATTACAGTCAGCAGGATTTTTAAAAGGTTAAGTTTAGAGAGATTGCGTAGTGGTCGATACTCAAAAAATTTCATTCTTTACAGTTTAGCCATAGCTGTATTTTTTGACATAATTGATCTTGCTTAGTTAGCTGAAGGTGTTTCCTTTTTGCTTTCATAAAACTAATTTTTCCTTTTTGAGTCACTTAATCACCTCTTTCTCCTCAAATTTATTAATAAACTTTTAATTAATATTCTAACACATTTGTTCAAAATTCTTGGATATAGTTTCCTTCCTTCTTTTCTAACTTGCTGATTAACTCTGTCAAGGTGTGATGGTGTGTCTCTGTTCTCACCATAACCTGTAAGATGGACTCAGCTTTTTGTGAAGTTGTTGCAGGCTTTTGTTCTTTGTCCCATTGTGATTCCACACCACCATCATTGGAGACTGAGGTACAAGAAGATGATGGACTTTTTTTGTAGGGATTAAGGAATAAGAGGTGCTCCCTCTTATGGGATACAATAGTGAAAATTATGAAAAGTGCCCTGTAGCAGAACACACACACGTTCATAGGCTTCCTGTTAGGAAGAGCATTCTAATGGAACTATCAAGTATACAGAAGTAATTAGAAATAAAGAAATTGTGATGGACTATCACACAATGTAAGTAAACTGATTAGTGTGTTCCTTGTTTGATTTCTAATGCTTCTGGAAGGAGATGGCAAGGTGGTTTTACCTATCTGGAAACTTAATCCTTTAATAAAATTACTTCTTTTATTTTGCACAGATGCAGAGGATCCTTACTTAACTCTTCACAGCCTTCATCTGAAAACTGTTTTTTTCCCAAGTGTTCCTTCCTAGGATACATTATGGTTTTTGCACTTGCACCTTATCTAATGCATTGATGGCTTCACTGATACCAGCAGGAAGAAGCACTTTCCTGTGCTGGCCTTTGTGCTCCAGTTTAGAGGAAAGTTTTTAAATCAGTAGCATTGAACGCTTTGCTCTGAAGAAGGTGCCTCCCAAATAGATGCACAGCTTGTGAGGGGGCTCCCATTGGTGATGCTGTTATAGACTGGTAGCATTCCTGATTCTTCTAAAGCAGAGTGTTGCTGAGGTTTTTCCAGCAAAAAGATTGATACTGAAAACAAATTGGTGAATGTTAACAGTGTATTGAGAAATGCATGCTTGTTGTCAAGTGCAGCTTTTTCATACCTTTGCTGGGAGATGAGAGCAGTAGGTAACTGTGTCCAAGAACACACATCCAATAGGGATGGAAAAGTGTCCTGTCAGAATGCATTTGGCATAAGGGTAATACATGACTGGACATACCAGAAAAAAAGCCCTCAAGAAATAGCATATAGAATGCAGTAATTTCTGGTTGTTTTCCATGCATTGGGCATATTGGGAAGTAATAGCAGCTATGCCAAATTAGTTATCCTCTTTCTTATCTTGTAAGGTTGTGAGAACTTCAGTTTTAGAATAGTTTGGGCATGACTCATGGAAAGTAACTTCAAAAGGGGTTTTTTACATTGATCAGGTTTGATACATGAAGTTTTTAACAAGCTAAATACTTCTAGTTGATATTTTCACGGAGATTTTTCCACTTGTCAGAAATGAGGGAAAGATAAATACAAGAACACAGTAATCTGAGATATTAACTGGCATTTTCTATGCCTCATAAATGTTATTGCACTTGCAAAGAATGATAAATATTTAGCTTTTTCTGCTTGTGTGTATATTTAGATACGAGTCTAAAAATATGGATTATTTTTGTACCTCAGGCTTTAGTTCAGGGGAGATTGAAACATGTGATGTGGGATATACTTCCTGATTGCCTGAGACTACATTGTTCCTCCAGGTGTGGAGGAGCATCTGTGTTATCCTGAAGACTTAAATTATGTGATCACTTGCTGTTTTTTCCCCCTCCCCGGAATCCTTGTTTTACCTGTTACATAGACCATAGTGTATGCCCTTATTGAGCAGCTTTTAGGTGTTTTTCCCTTCTCCTCCTTAGATTTGTGTCCTCATGCTTACTGTTACACCTTGCTTTGAAGTCAGAAATCTGAATTTTTGCCTGAGATTTTGCTTGTCTGAAATTTTGTTCACTTTACATCGCAGTTATGTGAGAAGAAAGATGACATTATTTACACTTTATGGATGGGGAAACACAAATCCATCAGGGTTCTGCAGGGTGGTTGTTCAGGTAACTCAGGATGTTGCATTCCATTTTAGGTGTTCAGAATGCAGCTCCTGTAGTCTCCTTCTGCATCTGTTAATGCAGAGGACTTACAAGTCAGACCTGTATCAAGTGGGCAGCCAGAAGGGATACTATAAAAGACAGAGGTTGGTTCAGTTGATTCCCTGACATCTCACAGAATTTTTGTGGCAGAGAAAGAAATAAAATGCTGTTTTGTATGGCAGTTATTGGCACCAGCCACTTTTTTTTGGTGGTGTTTTTGTTTGGTTTTTTTTTTTTTGGTGTGGTCTTTTTTTCTTTGTTGGTTTGGTTATGATAATTATGAGACTGCTTTCTTTCTACAGCTTAAATCTATTTTTCTCTCTTCTGTCTGTGTAACAAATGCTACAAAGCTGCAGGTCTATCTTGTGCATTGAATGAGTCAGGGCGTGTTGGGGGTGATGGGAATAGAGCACCAAGTCGTGTTGTAATGCATTTGCAATGTGAGCTGAGCTGTTGGAACAGACCACACAGCTGTGCCCAAACCTTACAGCCTTTGATGGAACAACTGTAATGTGCTCTTTATAAGTGTGTTTCTTTGCTCTTACTTGAAATATGAAATGGTATTAACTGGAAGACTCTTATAAGAAGAAAATCATCTTCCTGCTCTGCTATGTCTGCCTCTTTGTGTAATATGTGGTGGTTTTCTGGATAGACTGTTGCTGAAAAAGGGAGAATGTGATACTCAGCCAATAGGTGTCATGTCCTCTTTGTTAGCAAAAGTGTTGGGTTGAATTTTAGGCTCTGGAACAAGCTGTTATAGTTTTGGAATATGTATGGAAGAGAGGCAATGAAATAAAAATGTTCACTTGAAGTGAGAAGGAAAAAGACATTAATTTTTTGTAGCTAGAACATTTAAGCTGTTCTTTATGGTTTGGACACAGTTCTCCCTGAAGTGAGAATAAATTTTTTTTAATCTTGCAGACATTTTTTTCCCCCTTTGCTTCTAAGCAAGACTCTAATTCCCACTTGGTTTCTTACATTTAAAACAGCACTGTCTTTATTAAAAGACTAATTTTCCATTGGGAAGGACAAATAAGTGGAGTGTGCCAATCTACTGCTGTGAACATGTCTATGCAGTATGTTGCAGAATGGGATGGAGCATCACTCTGGCCAGTGCCAGCCAGTCTGATGCAGGCAGGTAGAGCTTACTAGCTTTGGCTCAAGACAAAGCTTATGAGCCTTGTTACAAGCCTGTGTGTGTGCCTCATCTGCAGAAGGATGGAATGTAGGAGATTTGCAACTTAGTAGCAAAACTTGGATGGTTTCCTTTTATAATTGTAATTCAGTTGGTTGTTATGGCAATAGTATGCCATTGTATTTGACATTTTCTACTTTTCCTTTTATCCAAATGTGATCTCTGTCAGTGTACTTGTTTTTGTATTATAATAGCAGTGACCTTTATTGCAAATTGTAGTACTACATATAATTAGTGAGGGAGGTTTGCTTTTTTTTAACTACCATAAAAACCATAAAAACATAACACTGGCATGTGTTGAATTGTGGATGTTACCTTTGCATTGGAACGCATGCACGTTGCCCCAGTACTCCATGTAATTAATGTATGTTGTATCCATTGTACGCTGCATTATTTTCCTGTGTGAGACCTCCCTGTTCTTTCTAAAATGCCATGTTTGTTCTTCTTAAGGCCTTTGCTTATGAGTGCTGCAGGCTGCCATTGCTTGTGAGTTTGATCTTTTCTCTGTAATTAATTGCTTGTTTCTCTTGCAGCCTTTGGATATCCCTGACGGTCGAAGGGCGCCGTTGCCTGCTCACTATCGTAGTAGTAGTACGCGCAGCATTGACACTCAGACTCCGTCTGTCCAGGAGCGCAGCAGCAGCTGCAGCAGTCACTCACCATGTGTCTCTCCCTTTTGCCCTCCTGAATCTCAGGATGGGAGTCCCTGTTCAACAGAAGATTTGCTCTATGACCGTGATAAAGGTGAGAGTAGAATGGCCTGCCTTTACCTATGGGAGGCATGTGATGTCATGCTTTTACAACTACCCTCATTTTACTCATTACATCAGTTTTTGTTTTTGTTTGATGGTTGTGGAGGGATTGAGGATTTATCTGAAAATTGGTTTTGTTTGTTTACATATCTTTTTCCCTCTTGTTTGTGAAACTTCACAAACATCTTCCATAAATACGTCAGAGGAGCACAGCAAACAGTTACCTATTTATGAAGATTCTAATGTGAAGAATTCAGACTGTAGCATGTTTACGTTTCAAAAAGGTTTCAGGAAGGTTTGTGGTAGACTGTGTATTTATCATAGGTGAATTGCTTGCTCTTGAAAATGGTGATGAAGTTTTTGACTGCTTTTAAAAGAACTCTGCTTCTGAACTCTTACATTCTACTAGAAGCTATTTGGTGAGGAGCTCAGATACCTGTTTGGACAACCTGGTGGAGGGTAATTCTTCTATGTGAACTTCTCTGTGTATGCTGCATAACAGCTCAAGAATTCTGACTAATGTTTGCGTTTATCAATATCCTACGTTTTTTTATAAGTCTGTAAAATGTTGTTTGGTTTTATAGTGGGAGTACAACTGGAGTTTCAGTAATTAAGAGTTACTGACAGACTTTGGAGTATGAGAATATAGGCACCAGTGTAAAAAAGACTGCGTTTTCTTTGACAACTGTTTACTAATAAAATTACCCTTGTGCTTCTGGTCAGCTAGCTGAAACATGGACTCAGTGTGGAGGATGTAGGGTTTGGGTAAATCATGCAAGCTAAGAGGAGTAAGTTTCATAGAGGAAATGAAAACTTCTAAGATTTAGCATATATTTATTTACCAGTGAGCTAAACATAGCAGAGTTTTGAGGTTGTAAGTAAGGTTAAGCATTTTTTTTGTAAATACTGTCTGTTTATTAAGAGGTAAAGTAATTTGGGAACAGGATTGGGGAAGTCAACAGGAGAAACACTAGTTTTTCTTTATTTCTGAAAAGTATTTTTTTCCACATCTTGAATTTAAAAGGAAATAGTGGAAAACAAATCCATCTGCCCAAATCCTGAACTGGGGGTGGGTGTGTGCAAGTGTGCAAGTTAACCACAGTAATGTAAAAGTCTTAGCTCAACATGAGAGTTGGCTATGCTCCAAAAATAACAGTGTTATTAGCTTGCCCCCATCATACTTCTCTTTCTTATACTATGCATGTGAATTTTAATATGTTGTCAAGACTGAATCACTATAGAAACATCTACTAAAGTATTAGCAGACAAAAAAACATCTTGACAGGTAAATTGGTTCATATATGTCCTGATAACAAATATAAGTTAAAAAGCAAGGAAATTAATAATTCCTTTTGCAGTCAGTACTCTGTTATCACAGTAATGGGAATTTTCAGTGGTACATTTATTGGCAGTAGCGAGTGAAGACAGTTTGAAATAGTGTATCTAGCCTTTTTAATGCTTTTCAAGGCTTTTTATCTCTTGCCTTGGATTTTTTGAACAGCTGACTGGAGTGAAATTTATGAGTAGATACTTATTTGTGGATTTTGGTTTTAAGACTGGCTTTAATGCTAGGCTTGCATCAGAAGTCTTCTCCAGGAGGTGTGTAGGTGATGATGATAAGCAGCCAGTTTTTAAGTCATCATAATGACATTTTAAACTTAGTTTAAGGTACATAATACTGTGCATATGAAAGATAAAACCTTGAACTTCTCATCACAACTTAATTTTTTAAGGGCAAGGTAAAAACTAGGAAAACATGTAGCAATTTTCCAAGAGGAAGTAATTTTTTCAGAGGTTGTAATAGTATAGTCAGAAAGGTGTTTTTTGGTCTCAATATCATCCAGATACTACAGGCTGGTTGTTCTGAATTAGAATATTACTTCAAAATCATTAAATTATAGAGAAATGAGAGATATGGCTGGAAATTACAACAGAATAGGAAGTTTGAGGGACAGATTATTACATTTGTTGTGGCTGTTAATTGCTCTGTACAATAAAAACTTGGGAAGGTTTTCACGCCTTCATTTTAAAAGCTTTTGTAAGCTAGAATAAAACCATCACCAGTTTTTTGTGAGGCCTGTTGAATTTGGAAATATGCATTGTGTAACCAAATGTAGATGTTTTGGTGATGTTTTCTTGTTACTTTTCTAAAGGTTTAGTTTTCCTCTTAATGAAAAAAACTTGTCTTTGCCATTAAAAAGTGCAGTTACCGGCGTTACTAATGGTTGTGTGGTGTGCTGCTGAATAGGAAAGGAAGGTTAGTTTGATTAAGAGGCATAAGCAGTGAGAGGAGCCAATGCTCTGTGCAGACACAGTACTGCTTTACATTCCTAAAGCATCTTTTACTTTTTGTTTAAAGCTGTGCTTTGGCCTGAGGCCGCTCCAGCTGCCCTTTGGACTCTATCAACTGTTGGGTTTACCTTTCTGCAAGAAGCTGTTAAATAACTGAATTCTTCAAAAGCAAGTGAAAGCTAATTTTCAGAAGAGGCCCACAGTATTACTCTGAATAGAGCAGTGATAGTACACGGTACTGATGAGAGCAGACAAGGAAGGGTTGGGAAAGAATGTATTTTCATGGCACTTGGCTTTATGATTTTTGTATTAAAACTACTGGTTTCACTAGATCTGCTTTGTGATACTTTGGTCCATGAAACTGTAATTCAGAGCCCTATATAGCATGCTCAGCAGCTGTGACAGAGGTGAAATTCAAAGACATCTGAAGGTTTAAGCAGATGAAATCTGGAGGGGTTTCTTTGTACAAATATAAATGGTATACCCTGTTTCTTCAGGGATTTTGATTTGGGCACCTTTACACAGTATTTAGTAGTTCCACTGTTGCTAGCAGGCTCTTCCAAGTAACATACTTGTGAAGATGCTTGTTAAATTCTGGGCATCTGGTTCATAGTTCTTCAAAGGAAAGTTTTTAGTGAGGTCTTTGGATAGTCTTATTAGTTATTTTTGAACCTATCAAAAATAATCCCAAGGTTCATTGGCAAAGCTTGTTATTAAAGTATAGTCACTCAAACTGTTCTACGGACTGTTGTTTAGTTAGCCTTTTTTGTTGTTCTAATATGTGCAAGATATGATTTCCTGTATTAAGGTTAAAATAGTATTGTTAGTGTTTGACTTACAGTCTTAAAAGGTTTTCTAGATAACAGAATCTATGCTTTAAATATGTGTCCAGGAATTCCATGTGATTCCAAGCCTCCATATTGTCTGCTGTGCGTTCGTGGCAGCGAAGCTCCCTGTGGAGGCGGCGGGATCAGTCCCCCTCAGCGGCTGGGATGGGCGGGACGCGCCGGCGGGGCGCCCCCTGCCGGCGGGAGCCGAGGGCGCGGCCCTGTGGCCT